>VDFB02140129.1:0-30768 GCA_007258455.2 Sequoia sempervirens | reverse complement strand
AATATTATTGCAAAAATTCAAGATCCATCATCATGTCAAAGGCATAAAGCATCAAGCATGTTGTTGAGCTATTGTTGTGATGTAGCATTCAAGATCCAAGTTAAGCATTGTTCCACATATAATTCAAGATCAAGATATAAATTCCTCATGGACACTTCATTTTAGATTGTAGATTTAGATTTCAAGACATCATTGTAGGTATCATTGTTCATGTTTAATGTTTGATGGTTGATGTTCATGTTTCATTGTTTCATCATAAGGTTTAATTACCTAAACGTGGTTTGACCAAGGAAAACCCCTATTCCCTAACAATCAATATTTTTTTTCTCTCTCTACATATGTTATTTCATATCTAGGTGTTGTGGAGCTTGAAGATCTTTTGAATAAAAAATTGCAAGAGTCCAAATACTTGCTTTTTCTAGATTTCAGGAGATCTAGATCAATTACTGAGAGATTCTAGTTTCTACACATAAACCCTAGTCTTTGGCTAAATCACATAGACTAGTGTATGAGTCCCTATAAGCTTCAAACAAAAAAATATTAAGGTTTTGATGCTTATTTTGATCACATATTTCTTCCAATTACCTTTTTGTTTCATTATCTTTTATCAATTTGATTCCAGGCTCTTAATTTTCTAGGTTTCATAGCTATATTGGTACATTAATTTCATTTCTTTCTTTCCAAGCCTTTTATTTGTCCATTGTACCCCCTTTTTATCTTTAATAACACCCCTAGGACTGCCTGTAGCAGATCTCTTTCCCTAATTCCATCCCTAGATTGAGATCTCTAGGCTTTCCTTGAATGAACTATAGCGAAATAGAAGGGTCATACCCAGTAGTTCCATCTCGTAAAAGGTGGAACCCTATTTCCTTGTGGTCATGTTTGTGAATTCAACCTTTAGAACACCTTATTTTCAAATTTTTATTGCATCATAGTCCTAGATATAATTTACATTAACTTTGCATTAGTTAATTGGCATCCTAGGTTTCTAAATATTGCATTAGTTAAAGTGCATATCTACGTTGAATTTTTGCATCTTACATCATTAAATTTTATTTGAAATATAAAATTGCACTTAGTCTAGTCAACATACAAGTGAGAAACATTAGAATCAACTCAAAATCTGTTGAATTTAGTTAAAAAACCCTAACTACGACTCATTTTTCCCTCTAGGCACTTTAGTCCCTATATAGGTGTTTTTCACAAATTTTTGGGAATTCTATGTTGTGTATTTTTTAGCATTTGAACCCTTAAAAAATGCTAACTGGGACTCATATGCCCCTCTGGGTGATTTAGTCTCAGATTAAACATAAAAATGCCATTTACAACATTAAAACATCATTTATGTGTCTCTATTTGTTGCTAGATAACTATTTCAGTTTTTTGATCTTCTTATTCATCCATTTCATTAGTTATAGCTAGTTTTTGGTTCATTGATTGCATTACTTCCATTAAAAATGAAATTTACAATATTTCATTTTTAGATTGTTACATAGCATAATCAGTCAATTATCATGTTCTAAATTTGAAAAATTGCATGATCCTTTTTCATCTTTGATCTATCATTGTTTCATTTCCAATTTGTAAGAAAATAATTACATCATGTTTTCATTGGAAAAATCTATTGTTATCATACTTCACGTTCTATTTTCAGATCTTATTGGGTACTATAAGAATTTTTTGTTATGTGCATATGAATTTGAAGTCCTCTCCCCTCTCTTTTTGTTCATCGTTGATCCCTCTCCTAGTATCCCTCCTATGAGTGATAATAGTCTAGTGAAAGAGAATACAACCTTGGGTAATCATAACAATCATATTCATTTTTTTCTTAATCTCTCTCCTAATTGTGAAGAAGATATGTCAATGTTAGAAGAACTAGTCAATGAGAGTTTTGAGAACCCTATTTCTTTCTCTCCTCCTACCTCTCTTATTAGGCCAGACATTACTAAACAAGATGACATAATAATAGGTAATCATGAAAATCCCATAAAAAAAAAGAGACCACTGAATCCTACCTACATAACACTTCAACTAGTCTACATTCATCTTCCAACATCTTCCCCTCTTGTGATAATATTTTAGTGAAAGAGGATGAAATTGTAAATAATGAGGATATATTTATGTTAGATGATCAAATCTTTAAGATCTATAACAACTCTATTTATTTTTCTACATATCCTATTTGGGAACATATTATGGGACAAAGGAATGTAATCATAGATAACCATGATAATCATACTTGTTCTTCTCTTAATATCTTAGTTTCCTCTCTTCCCCTTGGGAAAACTAATTATTGAACAAAATAATGACATCATTGATAAACAAGATAATCCAACCATTGATAACTATGTTACTTGTGATAAAGTCATTTTAGAAGAACCAATCTCTAAATGTCATGAACATCTAGTTTGTGGTTCTCCTATAAACTATCCTACTAGGGAAGATATCATGGTGGAGGAAAATGAGAGAATTGGAATGTGTATTTATTCCCTAGATGATGGTGAAAATATGACACTATACTCACCTTCATTACAAAGAAATCAAACCAAAACCATTGAGGTTTTTAATGCACAAGTGTCTGTTAGATCCCCCTTGATTATTAGACCTCCTAAATACCTTGTGGGGCATCCTAATAGTCCTCTAATTCTTTATGCACCCTCACAATGACCACCAACTCAAAACAAACATGTGTTCATCCTTGAACCACCTAAGAATAATATGTAGAAAAATTTGAGCTACAATACCATTGTTCATACATATAACACTAGAAATATTCCACAACCAAGACAAACAACGTCAAAATCCCTCCAATTTATTAACCCTATATTTTCTAATCTTCATTTGTCTTTACAAAGTGGAAAGGAGTACAATCTTGTTGAACAAATAAAGAATACTCCTACTAAGATATCATTATGGGACATTATTTGAAGTAAAAATCAAAATTCAAGCTATAACTACGGTGAAATTAGACATTACTTTTCATCAATATCAATTACCCTCACTGGAAGTGGAAAAAGAATGATGATTTCATGGTAATAGCTATCTATAATAGTTGGGAATAAAAATAACCCTTGTTGAAAATGGCTTAGCCCTTAATGTGTGTAATGTGACCCTTTGGGGATATACATGGCATGGATAAATCAAAAAATCAACCTACCTCTTTATCTATTAGTGGGTTTGATAATGTGGGAAAACGGTCGTTTGGTTTGATCATGCTATGTATTGCAGTTGGAGAGGCTACATTGTATAATCTTATTCATGTTATGCCTCATGATCTTTCATACAATCTTCTTTTAGGAATACCATGGATTAATGAGATACATATGGTCCCTTCTACCATTCACCATAAAATGAAATATGTCTACAACAATAAAGTATATACAAGCGAAGCCAAACCTAAATCAAATAGTTGTTTGAACATTGAGAAAGACAAGGAGAATCCTTTGAAAATATTGACACCAATTACACAAGTAGAACCTATGCAACAAAAAGATAAAGAAAAATATATTGAGGAAGTCACAAAGCTATTAGAAGATGATTGGGGTTCCTTAGATTTCACAACATTCATGGGTAAATACAAGATCATAAACAAAGACCATGAAAAGGGAAAAGAAAAAGCGTTAATTTCAACATAAAATTTAGAAAACCCTTCAAAAGCATCCACCTCAATCAATTTAGAAGAAGAAGCAAATTATATATGAAAATTTGATGAAGCTGATTATAAACAACTACCAACTCCAAAAGAAATAGAAAATATTAATGGAAAAGGTTATGAAATAATGAAATAAATTGGATATAGTAGAAAAGGATGTGGTGCTAGAGAACAAGGTATTTTCCCTATAGAGCCTAACACAGAAGGAATGATGAATGGTATTGGTTATCATCCTTCAAAAGAAATAAGAAAGCCTTCACTTAATATCAACACTCTTACAAAAGATTCTTCTAAGACAACTTTAACATTAGTGTATCTTGAACTGATAAAAACTAGTGGTCTTTGTTACATTCCTTTGAAAGAAACAAAGAAATCTTTCCTTAATATCAATTCCATCACACAAAACACTAATGATTGGTGTTCCTTATATTTTACACCCTAATTTTAAGAAGACACAAAATCTTGCAATCTAAAGAGTCTTGCATAGTTATGACACCTTGTACTAATCAAGAGATATCTTTGTCACAAAATAAAGCAACATCTTTTACTTTTGATCAAGAGAGTATCTTGTTGAGACTCCTCCAAGATCATTTGGTATCCCTCCCTCCAAGATCACAAAAGAAATTTTACTAAAAGAGTTTATTTTCTACGTATCATATAGTTCATGGTCATTCTAATAATGAATGTAAGTCTTTGATTAATCAAATTCAATATCTTAAGGATTGTGGTGCTTTTCCTTGTGTTGAAGCACCTAGTTCCCCTAATTGATACCTATTTTTATTCTATTATGTATCTCATCAATCATATTGGCTCATTGTTCTCTTGCACTAAGTGGAGGCAAGGAGTTAGGGTATCCTTGTCCTCATATGACACTTGTCATTATCTCTTTTTTCTAGTTTACCACCTTCCTTGTATATATAGGAGCAAGCTTAGGATGTGGAAGACATGTCTTATGTTGGCTCACATGTGGCATAATTTTATTTGTATGTTTAGTATTTAATTTTGGGGACAACCCTTTCTTCATGATGTAGTTTCATTGGGAACATATGAACTAGCATAGGGCTTTCTGAATAAGGTCTCATGTCCTCTTCTACCATAAAGAAATTGCTCATAGTAATGGTGTTAGCAACTACTTTAAAGTGGGGGCATACATTAGCACTCATGTTTCACTGTGTGATTTTCCTTATTCTCAAGTGATGCATCATTTTCATGGTGGTTTCATTGGGTTTAATTTCCTTTGAGAACATGATATTTCTTTGATTTTTCCTATCATGGAGACATTAGACACAATGTTCCCTAAGAAGAAACCTTACATGAACTACAAAAAACTTTTTTGAATGCACCTTACATTATTTTTCATTTAGAATAACTATTGTCCTGACACATATCAAATAACTAGTCATAATTCAATGTTTTAGGTCATGGGTTCTATATTTGGTGATCTAGGACTCATATTCCACCTTGGTAATATGAGCCCCACCTACATCTTGAGCCATACTTTTGAATTTCACATTAAATAGGACTTGTATTGGAGTTTGTGTGCTAGTTTTGAGCCACTAGGACTCATATGCTACCTTGGGCATATGATACCCACTCTAATCAAGACCCATTTTTGATTCAGTGTTTGGTGGGATTTTATCCTCTTAGATCTAATGTAAGCTTGTGGTGTTATAATTTTTTAGAAATTTCACTTAAACATGTATAAATACAAGGCTATTTCACATACTTTCATCCTAGAACTTCATAAGCAATCAAGAGCACTTTCATAAGAGTTCACAATAAAAATCAATAGTTTTCAAGAGAATTCAATAGCATTTCAAGAGAGTTTAAAAGGTATATTTGAAGAAGATTATTGCAGCAATTCAAGATCCATCATCATGTCAAAGGCATAAATCATCAAGCATTTTGTTGAGTTAGAGTTGTGATGTATCATTCAATATCCAAGTAAAAATTGTTCCACATCTAATTCAAGATCAAGATCTACATTATTCATGGCCACTTGATGTTATATTGCAGATTTACATTTCAATACATCATTCAAGGTATCATTGTTCATGTTTCATGCTTCATGTTCATATTTCATTGTTTCATCATAAGGTTTAATTACCTAAATGTGGTTTGACCAAGGAAAACCCCTATTCCCAAGAAATAAATAATTTTTAAAATCTCTCTCTACATTTTTTATTGAAAATATAGGTGTTTTCAATCTTGAAGATCCTTGGAATACTAAGTTGCAAGATTAAAGAAAGTTGTCAAGTTGTCACAAGGTTGCCATCTTCATGGAAAGTGACCTACAGGCATAAATTCAGGGTTCACAACTTAGATATTTGATAGAAGAAAATTTATAGGAGATCTAGAGAATACCATATTTTTAGCAAAACCCTAATACTAGGACTAAATCACCACCTTGGGTGTATGAGTCCTAGTACTAAATTTTTCTAGATTTTAGAAGGTCCAAATCAGTTATTGAGAGATTCCAGTTTCTACATAGAAACCATATTCTCAGAATACATCACCCAAACTAGTGTATGAGTCCCAATGAGCTTCAAACAATAGAATTTAAGGGTTTTGAAGCTTATTTTGATCACATATTTCTTCCAGGTATATTTCTGTTTCATTCTATTTTATCAATCTGATTTCAGGTTCTAAATTTTCTAGGTTTCATAGCTAGATTGGCACATTACTTTCATTTATTTATTTCCAAGCCTTTTCTTGGTGGTGAACCCCATTTTTATCATTAATCACACTGATAGGACACCCTCTTTTAGATATCTTTCACTAATTCCATCCCTAGATTGAGATCTCTAGGGTTTCCTTGAATAAACTATTGTGAAATAAGAGGGTGTCACCCTGTAGTTCCATCTCGTAAAAGATGGAACCTTATTTCCTTGTTTTCATTTGGTGAACCCATCCTTTAGAATACCTTATTTTCTTATTTTTAGTGAATCTTAGTCCTAGGTTTAGCTTACATTAACTTTGCATTAGGTAATTGGCATCTAAGATTTCTAAATCTTGCACTAGTGAAAGTGCATGCATATAGGTTGGATTTTTACATCTTGCATCATTTAATTTAATTTCATATCTATAATTTCACTTTTTCTAATCAACATACAAGTTAGAAACAATAGAATCAACTCAAAATTTTCTGAAGTCAGTGTAAAAACACTAGCTGGGACTCATTCTCCCCTTTGGGTGATTTAGTCCCTATATGGGTATTTTTCCCAGATTTTTGGGAATTTTTCATTGTGTATTTCTTATCATTTGGACCATTTAAAAACCCTTAATCAGACTCATACATCCCTCTGGGAAATTTAGTCCTAGATCATACTTAAAAAAATTATTTACAACACTTAAAACATCATTTATGTGTCTATGTTTGCTATTGTTAGATAACTTTTTTAGTTGATCTTTTGTTTCATCCATTTCATTAAATCTATCTTTTTTTTGGTTCATTGACTACATTACTTAAATTCAAAGTGACATTTACAACATTTCATTTTTATATTGTTACATAGCATAATCAATCAATTATCATGTTCTAAATCTGAAATTTTCATTATCATTTTGCATGCTTGATCTATCATTCTTGCATTTAAAATTTGTAAGACAATCATTACATCATTTTCTCGTTGAAAAAATCTATGGTTATCATACTTCATGTTCAATTTTTAGATCTTATTGGGTAATGTATGAACGTTATGTTATGTGAAAATGAATATGAAGTCCTCTCCCCTCTCTTTTTGTTCATCATTGATCCCTCTCCTAGAATCCATACTATGAGTGAGATTATTCTAGGGTATGTGTAGAATCATCATGGAAAAAATAGGCCCTTAAGTGGCAAAAAATTTAGAAAAATCAAATTTAGGCAACTTGACATAAAAATCTAAATAAGTTATCTATATTATTTCAAAAATATGTAAGAATAGAATTTGTAGCAAATTGAATGTAGTTTCTAAACTACTAGAATACTTAAGAAAAAAAATCTATTTGGTGAAAATTTGAAATTTCAATACAATAGTATTTAAATCTCAAGGAATAAGTAGAGGACTCATGTATGGATGTGATGCATATTTTTTTGTAATTTTTTTCCGAGTAAATAATTAATTATGAATTTTTTATTACAACTTTTAAAAAATATAAAAACTTGTATGCCTAACCACCTTAACTTGGTGAAAACTTCATGAAATTCAATTTTTATTTTTTTAATCATATAGTATGTAAAACATAGAATGTGATGCATGTTTTGGATTCAAAAAATGTGATACCATTTGAAAGCTATAGATGTTTTTCAATCAGCCTACCAATCAACACTTTAGTCGTAATTCAAATAGAAAATGAATAATAATTATTTATTAAATTCAAAGTAAAGCTTAATTTATATTGGTGGAAAGATAAGAATCTCCTTTAAAAACCCTTTTCATTTCATCAATTTTGGGTAAAAAAAAATTCGTCAGCCACATACCCTACAAATGCCCATCATATTGCCACTTTTTGGCCCATCATGATCCTGCACATACCCTCTAGTGAAATAAAATACAACCTTGGGTAATCATAACAATCATATTGATTCTTCTCGTAATATCTCTCCTTGTTGTGAAGACAATATTTGGGTGCTAGAAGAAATAATCAATGAGTGTTTTGAGAACCCTAGTTGTTTCTCTCCTCCTACCTCTCTTATTAACTAAGATATTCCTGAACAAGATGGTATAACAATAGCTAATCATGATGATCCCATAACACAACAAGAGACCACTGAAACCTACCTACATAACACTTCAACTAGTCTACATTCATCTCCCAACATCTTCCCATCTTGTGATAATATTTTAGTGAAAGAGGATGGAATTATAAATGATGAGGATATGTTGGTGTTAGGGGATCAAATCTTTAAGATCTATGACAACCATATTTATTTTTCTACCTATCCTATTTGGGAAGATATTATAGTACAAAGGAATACAATCATAGATAACCATGATAATCATACTTGTTCTTCTCCTAATATCTCTCCTATTTGTGATGAAGATATTTTGGTATTAGAAAATCCAATTGATGAAATTCATGAGAAAATTAGTTTCCTCTCTTCCCCTAGGAGAAACATTATTGAAAAAAATAATTCCATCATTAATAAACAAGAAAATCCAACCATTGATAAATACCTTACTCATGATGAAGTCATTTCAGAAGAACCAATCTTGAATGTCATGAACATCTAGTTTGTAGTTCGAAAAAAATCACCTACTAGGGAAGATGGCATGCTAGAGGGAAATGATAGCATTGGCACATGTGTATTTCTTCCTTAGATGATGGTGAAATTATGACACTAGAGTCCCCTTAATTAGAAATACATCAAACTAAAACTACTAAGGTTTTGAATGCACAAGTGTCTGTTAGATACCCCTTGATTATTGGACCTCCTAAATACCCTCTGGGACATTCTAGGAATCCTCTAATTCTTTACCCACCCTCACATTAGCCACAAAATAAAAAAAAATAGTCATCATATTCAAACCACATAATAATAATATGTTACAACAACCAAGTTACAATATCATTGCTCATAGATATAACACTAGAAACAGTCTACAACCAAGAAAAACACCTTCAACATCCCTCCCATTGCCTAACCTTATCTTGCCTAGTCCTCCTCATTTGCCTTTACAAAGTGGAAATGAGTACAATATTTTTGAACAAATAAAGAATACTCCTACTAAAATATCATTATGAGACCTTATTCAAGCCTCCCCTCATTATCATGACATGATTCAAAGTTCCTTACAACAACTTCCTCCCTCTGTAATGCAAAATCAAGTGAAGTAGCAACCCAAATTCAAGCTATAACTATGGTCAATTTAGAAATTAATTTCCATCAAGATGACTTACCCTCACTAGAAGTGCAAAACCAAAATGATGCTTTCATGATAATAGCTATCTATAATAGGTTTGGAATAAAAATAACCTTTGTTGACATTGGATTAACCCTTAATATGTGTAGTGTGTCCATTTTGGATAGACTTGACTTAGATAAATAAAAAATTCAACCCGACTCTTTACTTATTAGTGGGTTTGATAATGTGGGAAAGTAACTGCTTGGTGTGATCACACTACCTATTACAATTGGAGAGGCTACATTGAAAAATCATATTCATATTATGCCTCATGATCTATCATATAATCTTCTTTTTGAAGACCATGGATTCATGAGATGCATGCGGTGCCTTCTACCCTTCACCATAAAATGAAATATCTAGAACAACAAAGTATATAAAATCAAAATTGACCATTGTTTGAACATTGAGAAAGATAAGGAGAATCCTTTGGAAACATTGACACTAACTACACAAGTAGAACCTGTGCAATGAAAAGAGAAATAAAAACATAGTGAGGAAGTCATGAAGCTATTAGAAGATGATTTGGGTTCATTATATTTCACAAAATTTGTGGGTGAATACAAGATCATAAAAAAAGACTCTAAACAGGGAAAAGAGAAAGTTGTAATGTCAACACAAAATTCAAAACACTTTGAAATCATCCACCTCAAACACTTTAGAAGAAGTAAATTATACCAATTTTTTTGATGAAGCTAATTATAAACAACCACTGACTCCAAAATAAATTAAAAATCTTTATGGAAAAGGTTATGAACTCATGAAACAACTCAGATATATTGGAAAAGGATGTGGTGCTAGAGAACAAGGTATTTGTGTCCCTATAGAGCCTAACACACAAGAAATAAATAATGGTGTTTGTTATTTCCTTTGAAAGAAATAAGCAAGCCTTTAATTAATATCAAAACTCCTATAAAAGATTCTTTTAAGCCACTTTAATGTTAGTGCATTCTAAATTGATAGACACTAGTGGTCTTCATTATTGTCTTTTGAAAGAAACAAAAAAATAATTGCTTAATATCAATGTCATCACATAAAACACTAATGATTGGAGTTCATTAGATTTTACATCATCATTTCAAGGAGAGAGCAAAATCTTGGAAGCTAAAGAGTCTTGTGTAGGTATGGCACCTTGTACTAAGCACGAGATATCTTTTTTGAAAAATAAAGAAAAATCTTTTACTTTTGATCAATAGAGTATGTTGTCAAAACTCCTCCAAGATCATTTGGTACCCCTCCCTCCAAGATCAAGAAATAAATTTTACTACAATAGTTCATTTTGTGCATTTCATAGTTTTCACAGTCATTCTACTAATGAATCCAAGGCTTTGATTAATCAAATTCAACATCTTAAGGATTGTGGTGCTTTTCCTTATGTTGAAGAAACTACTTCCTCTAATTGATATGTGTTTTCATTATATTATGTTTCTCATCAATCATCTTGACGCATCCTTGTCCTACACTAAGTGGGGGAAAGTGGTTAGGGTATCCTTGTCTTCATATAACACTTTTTGTTGTCTCTTTTGGTTAGTTGACCACCTTCCATGCCTTAAGTTGGCTTGCATGTGACATAATTTATTTTAATATGTGGTATTTCATTTTGGAAGAAACCCTTTCTTCATGATATAGTTTCATTTGAGAACATATGACTTGGCATAGGGATTTTTGAATAGTCTCTCATGTCTTCTTCTACTTTAAAGAAATTTCTCACAACAATGGTGTTAGAAATTACCTTAAAGTGGGGGAATACATTGACACTCATGTTTCACTATGTGATTTCCTTATTCTTGTGATGCATCCCTTTCTTGGTGGTGTCATTGGGTTTGATTTCCTTTAAAAGCATAATATTTCTTTGATTTTTCCTATCTTGCAGAAATTAGGCACAATGTTCCCTAAGAAGAGACCTGGCATTGAACTAAGCAAAACTCCTTTGAATGTAACTTACACTATTTTACATTTACAATAAATTTTATATGGCTAGATTGCATAACACACCTTTCCTCCCTATAGATCCATCATGTTTAGTCATGGGTGTTAGGATATGAAGTTTTTCTTGCCTTGTGAATCCTTTTGTTCATGTTGTGTGGTGCCTTATAAAATTTATCAAGAGTTATAGCTTTGGTATGGTTAGCGTATGGGAGTTGAACTTAGGTGTGACTATCCCATGTAGCCACTTGATTATGTGTGCAAGCACATAGTGGCCATGTGTGTATGTGTCTCACCTCTCTAGGGGCTCACCTATTGGATGGCCTAAGGTTCCACTAGCCCTTGTGAGCGTGCATTTGGTTTGCATAGTGGACATCGTGTTCCACTTGTAAGCCACACTTTTTGAATACTCACCTAGTGGACAACCTGAAGTTTCATTGCCTCAGAGTGAGAATGCATTTTTAAAAATAAATCTTAGATATGATCCATAATGTGTGAAAAAATGGTCAAATCTTGATCCACCTCTTCTTTCTTTTCCTTTCATCTTTATTTTATTGACATTATATGTTTATGTATATTGGTGTAGCATATCATACCCCTTGTCTATGTCACTTTGTGATTTTATTTGTTTGATATAGGATCTTGGATATTGAGGGCTTGGCCACCTCCTTTATATTTTTTATCCTATACTATCCATATTTGTACACTTGGACCCCTCTTGAATGTCTAATTTAGTGTGAATTTGAATCAAGTGCCTCCTCTCACTAAAGTGGAGGCTAAATGTAGTGTAGGAAAATGTATCCCTTTTTCACACTTAATTTGGGAATGACTAACATTAAAATGAATCCAATGTTTCCTTGATCTAGTGTTGTAATTTTTTTTACACATTCACATTAGGTTTAGGGCCCTTTTAAGCTAAATAAACCTAATTTTTCCTTAATTTAGTGTTGTAAAGTGTATTTATTTACACCTTCACATTAAGTATAGGACCCTATTAAACTAAATGGACATAATTGTTCCTTATTTATGGTGTTGTAAAGTGTATCCTATCACTTTCACACTAATATAGCACTTTATTAACTAATTTGGAATATTTATGCCTTAATTGTTCTTATTTTGCATCTACAAGCTTGATTTAATCTTAATTCAATGTTTTAGGTCATGTGTTCTAGATCTAGTGATCTAGGACTCATATGCCACCTTGGGCATATGAGTCCCACCTAGGTCTTGGGACTTGATTTTTAATTTCACATTAAATAGGACCTATCTTGGAGCTTGTGTCCCAGTTTTGAGCCACTAGGACTCATATTCGATGTTGGAATATGAGTCCCACTCAAATTAGAACCAATTCTGAATTCACATCTTGGGGGTATTTTATCCTCCTAGATTTGATGTCTACTTGTGGTGTAATTTGGGAAAATTTCGCATAAACAAGTATAAATACAAGGTTATTTCAAATATTTTCATCTTAGAACTTCATAAGAAATCAACAAAAATTTCACAAGAGTTAAAAAGATCATTCAAGAGAATTTAAGAGAATTTCAAGAGCATTCAAAGGAAGATTTGGAGAAGATTATTGCAAAAATTCAAGATCCATCATCATATAAAAGGCATAAAGCATCAAGCATGTTTTTGAGCTAAGTGTTGTGATGTAGCATTCAATATCCAGGTTAAGCATTGTTCCACATATAATTCAAGAACAAGATCTATATTCTCCATGGCCACTTCATGTTAGATTGTAGATTTATATTTCAAGACATCATTCAAGATATCATTGCTCATGTTTCATGCTTCATATTTCATTTTCATGTTTTATTTTTTCATCATAAGGATTAATTACCTAAATAGGGTATGACCAAGGTAAACCCCTATTCCCTAACAATAAAAAAGTTTTTCTCTCTCTCTCTACATGTTTGATTATAGGTCTAAGTTTTTTGGAGCTTGAAGATACTTTGAAGACTAAGTTGCAAGATTAAAGAAAGTTTTCAAGTTGTCACAAGGTTATCATCTTCACAGAAAGTCACCTACAAGAAAAAATTTAGGGTTTTTGACTTAGATTTGATAGGAGGAAAGCTACTTGAGATCACCAGACAATACCAAAGTTTTAGCCAAACCCTTATATTGGGACTAAATTTCCACCTTTGGTGTATGATTCTTAGCACTACATTTTTTCCAAATTTCAAGAGATCTAGATTAGTCACTAAGAGATTCTAGTTTTTGCACAAAAACTCTAGTCTAGGACTAAATCACCCATGCCAATGTATGAGTCCCAATGAGCTTCAAAAAACAAAATTTTAGGGTTTTAGAGGTTTTTTTGGTCACAACTTTCTTCCAAATACCTTTTTGTTTCATTCTCTTTTATCAGTTTGATTTTAGGTTCTTAATTTTCTAGGTTTCATAGCTAGATTGGAACATTACTTTCATTTATTTCTTTCCAAGATTTTTCTTGGTGGTGAAACACATTTTTCTCATTAATCACACCCTTAGGAAACCTTGTTGCATATCCCATTCCCTAATTCCATCCCTAGATTGAGGTCTCTATGGCTTCCTTGAATGAATTATAGTGAAATAGGAGGGTCTTACCTCATATTTCCATCTCCTAAAAGATGGAACCAAGCTATCTCATTGTTTTCATTTTGGTGAACCCATCCTTTAGGATACCTTATTTTCTGATTTGGAGTGCAATTTAGTCCTAGTTTTGGCTTACATTAACTTTTCATTACATCTTGCAATAGTTAATAGGAATCTAAGCTTTCTAAATCTTGCATTAGTGAAATTGCATTCATATAGGTTGCATTTTGGAATCTTTCATCATTGAATTTAATTTGAAACCTATAATTTCACTTAGTGTAATCAACTAACAAGTTATAAACATTATAATCAACTCAAAATTTGTTGAATTTGATGTAAAACCCTAACTAGGACTCATTCTCCCCTCTCAGTGATTTAGTCCCTATATAGGTGGTTTTCCTAGATTTTTGAGAATTTTGTGTTATGTACATATTAGCATTTGAACCCTTCAAAACCCCTAACTAGGACTTATATGCCCATTTGGGTTAGTTAGTCCCAAATCAAATGTAAATTTGTCATTTACAACATTTAAAACATCATTTTTGTGTCTCTGTTTACTGTTGTTAGATGGCTATTTAAGTTTTTTGATCTTTTGTTTTATCCATTTCATTATATCTAGCTTTTTTTTAGTTTATTGATTGCATTTCTTAATTTAAAAATAGTATTTACAACATTTCATTTATAGATTGTTACATAGAATAATCAATCAATTATGTTCTAAATGTAAAAATTGCATTATCATTTCGCATGCTTGATCTATCATTGTTGCATTTAAAATGTGTAAGACAACCATTACATCATATTTTCATTGCAAAAAGCTATGGTTATTGTTGATCTTTAAAGCTTTTGACTCTTTGAATAGCCTTATGGGAAATTCAACAAGTGGGGGACCAATTTGGGCCTCATTGAATGACCTCCATGTTTTTTAAAGAAAGTCATCTCTTCTTTGTGTTTGAGGGAAACAAGGTACAAATAACTGCAAATAAAACATAAACATGGTGATGAACCAAGCTTTTACAACATTTAAAAACTTAACTATTCCTTATTAACTAATAATATGGACAAAAAATACCACAAACCCTTCATTGTTGGGAAGAGAAAAAGCATCAAAGGCTAGATAAAGCACAACATAGTCTCTCAAATCTTCCTATGAGAAGCACATGTTAAGGTTTGATTAGAAATAAGAAAAACCTTAATGATTAACAAGAATATTTAGAATTTTACACAATTTTTCCTCCTTTGTGCAGTATAATATGAAAATGGCACACCTTTATAGAAAATGAAAGCGTACCATGGACATAATCCTATTTTTAAAATATAGTATATAACATAGAAGCTAACAACATGTAAATTAGTTAGAGGAATATCAACAAAAATATTTAACAAAGTGTTTTCAATATGGACATAATATGAAAAATAAATTTGACAAAGGTCATGTCCATGCATAATCTCAAAGATTCCTCCCAAATAAATTAAAAATTTATGATATATAAACTTAAAACAGAGTTTGGATGCTAATTCGATGATAACTATATAAGTTAAACATAGCATGCCAAAGAGAATAAGAAATATTCTATAAAAAACCTCCTACTTCTGAGGAAAAGGAAATCCCTAAAACAATATCTATATGGGTATGTGCAGGATCATCATGGAAAAAACAAGCCCTTAAGTGGCAAAAAATTTAGAAAATTTAGAGTTAGGAAACTTGACATAAAAATTTGAATAAGTTATCTATATTATTTCAAAAATATGTAACAATAGAATCTATAGAAAATTGAATGTAGTTTCTAAACTACTAGGTTTGTTTTAAAAAAAAGATCTATTTGGTGAAAATTTGAAATTTCAATGTAGTAGTTCTTAAATTTCAGGGAAAAAAGAAAAGTAGGTGTTTTTCTAACCATCCTAACCACAATAAAATGATAATATATTTTTATAATATTTTAGATATAAGTAGAGGACTCATCTGCCAATGTGATGCATATTTTTTTGTAATTTGTTTTCAAGTAAATAATTAACTATGAATTTTTTATTGCAACTTTTAAAAAATATAAATACTGTGATGTCTAACCACCTTAACTTGGTCAAAACTTCATGAAATTCAATTTTTCCATTTTAATCCTATAGTATGTGAAACATAGAATGTGATACCATTTTAAAGCTATAGATGTTTTTCAATCATCCCATCAATCAAGACTTTAGTCGTAATTTGAATAGAAAATGAATAATAATTACTTATTAAATTCAAAGTAAACTATAATTTATATTGGTGGAAAGTTGAGAATCTCCTTTAAAAACCCTTTTCATTTCATCAATTTTGGGTAAAAAAAGTCACCAGCCACATACCCATCATATTGCCACTTTTTGGCCCATCATGATCCTGCACATACCCATATTCTTCAAAAAGGTTTTTCGAAGAAAACTTTAGAAATTTTTTTACCATAGCTTCCAACCCCTATTTATAATAACAAGAAGAGGAAACCACCAAAAAAAATCTAGAAGAAAAAGAAACTACCAAGTGCCTGGATGTGATAGCTCGCAATCTGTTCTTAGATCTTTAAATAGATCTAAGATTCATCCTATCAACACAAATTTTTAATGATTAACATGAATATTCAGAATTTTATGAAATTCTTCCTCCTTTGTGCAGTATAATATGAAAATGGCACACCTTTATAGAAAATGAAAGAGTACCATGGACATAATCCTATTTCTAAAATATAGCATATAACATAGAAGCTAAGAACATGTAAATTAGTTAGAGGAATATCAACAAAAATATTTAATAAAGTGTTTTCAATATGGACATAATATGAAAAATAAATTTGACAAAGGTCATGTCCATGCATAATCTCAAAGATTCCTCCCAAATAAATTAAACTTTTATGATATATAAACTTAAAACAGAGTTTGGATGCTAATTCGATGATAGTATAAGTTAAACATAGCATGCCAAAGAGAATAAGAAATATTCTATAAAGACCCTCCTACTTCTGAGAAAAAATAACTCCCTAAAACAATATCTATATTCTTCAAAAAGGTTTTTTGAAGAAAACTTTAGAACTTTTTTTACCATAGCTTCCAACCCCTATTTATAATAAGAAGAAGAGGAAACCACCAAAAACAATCCAGAAGAAAAAGAAACTACCAAGTCTTTGGATGTGATAGCTCACAATCTGATCTTAGATCTTTAAATAGATCTAAGATTCTTCCTATCAACAAAAATCTTTAATTATTAATAGGAATATTTAGAATTTTATAGAATTCTTCCTCCTTTGTGCAGTATAATATAAAAATGGCACACCTTTATAGAAAATGAAAGAGTACCATGGACATAATCCTATTTCTAAAATATAGCATATAACATAGAAGCTAACAACATATAAATTAGTTAGAGGAATATCAACAAAAATCTTTAACAAAGTGTTTTTAATATGGACATAATATGAAAAATAAATTTGACAAAGGTCATGTCCATGCATAATGTAAAAGATTCCTCCCAAATAAATTAAACTTTTATGATATATAACCTTAAAATAGAGTTTGGATGCTAATTCAATGATAGTATAAGTTAAACAGAGCATTCCAAAGAGAATAAGAAATATTCTATAAAGGCCCTCCTACTTCTGAGGAAAAAGAAATCCCTAAAACAATATCTATATTCTTCAAAAAAAGGTTTTTCGAAGAAAACTTTAGAACTTTTTTAACCATAGCTTCCAACCCCTATTTATAATAAGAAGAAGAGGAAACCACCACAAACAATCTAGAAGAAAAAAAAACTACCAAGTTCTTGGATGTGATAGCTCGCAATCTGATCTTAGATCTTTAAATAGATCACGGTAATCCTCACTCATAAAGTCTCAACTACTTTATTATATTCTTCAGATATATTACAAATATATACTATCAAAAGACAATTGGATTTTAACACAACTTGGAAAAATATGATTAATCAGCTAAGGAGATTGATGATGTCAACTCAAAGGTTCCAACCTGAAAGTAAGAAATCCACCACAATTCTCAAAGAACTCCACCCAAAATGATTAATCCACAAAAGGTATAGACATCCCAATGAAAATAGATGACATGTCAAGTGAGTGGGCTATTCTAGACTTTCTAAGAGTAGTTTTGAAGAAAATCCATGCCAAGCTAAAATGTGTCCCAATTCAAGCCTAAAAGGAAAATGAAATATTGTATAAGAGTGAATTTTGACCCCATGTTTAAATTCCCCCTATTTCCCTCTCAAATTTAGAAAACCAAGTTTAGAGGCTTAATTTCACCTAAGCCAACTGGTTGCATCCCACTTGGCACCTATTTTGAGCATTGGTGGAGGCATTTCTATTGGGGAAGCCCATGTGGCATGCAGATGTCCCTGTGAAACACTTACATCCCTATTAGATTCTTGTGGCTAAACTTGCAGAGGCATTACACTTCTCATTGGGAGTCAAGTTGTAATGCCCTCTTTGGCTGACAGACCCAAATATGGTCGTTTCTTTCATTACCTTCTTCAAATTCACTTCTTCAACATGAATTCTAACTTATTTTGAGCTACTACACACTTCAAGCATCCATTCTCACACTCTTGCATTCACTCTCAAGCTCTCAAAAAACATACTAGCACCCCATTGCAACAAACACAACACTCCATCTTTCATAGAAGAAGTTGGGAACAAAACGCCATTACAAAAAAGGATCGAGTACTTTCATTTTCTCCCCCAAGAAGCTTTGAGTGCTCTTGGTGGATGTGGTAAGTTTCCCTTTCTTTCCTTTTATCACTTGGTTGAGTTAGCACTTTACTATTTTTTAGTACTTTTGTGTTTTTCATTACATTACTTTCTTTATATCATTTCCTTGGCTATTTGTGGAGGTGGAAACACCTAAATAGGGGTCTGACCAAGGCAGGCCCCTATACAGCCACCCAACATTTTCCTCTCTTTCTTTGTGTAGGAGTACATACTTTCAGGGAGCCAACTGGTGATTGAATTTCTTTGTGAGATCATTCTTTCCCTTTTCACTCTTGCCTTTCTTCTTTATAATATTAGACAATACTTTATTTACTTAATTGCATCATTTTTTCCCTTTAGGTAGTTGGGTCATTAGCTATTTTTTGTAGGTTTGACCGCATCTTCATTGTTGTTTAGTTGTATGGATGCCAGTGCACTTTAGAGATGCTAGCATGCCATGCTTTTATCCTCAGATAGAGAGCTTCCTGAGGCATAGTGTTGTACGTTAAAATTGGCTCACCTAGCCCCAATTCAAAATTTTGGATTGTAGAGTGGTTGTAGGACATTATAGTCCTCATCATTCTCACCCTTATACCATAAACATCCCATCTAGCTGAGGTAAGTTAGGGTAGCCTCTTGCATCTTGTCCCTCCTTGACCTGGGGTCTTGCACGTGGTGGTCACCCTCTCCTACATTTTTGGTGAGCCTGACATGAACCATTTTGGTTCCGTTTTTACGATACTGATAGTTCCTTTCCTTGTACTCTAGGAGTGTTGTAGGTGTGAGTGTTGTAAGTTTATTTCCTTACAACCCAACCTGCGAACCCTAGTTGGCATAGTTGGAAGGTTCCAAAGGTATTGTGTGATGAAACCTTACTTGGTCATTGTCTTATGCTTTTACCTTTAGGGACTCTGTGGAAGTATTTTTTGGTATACTTGATGGCCTCCTTCATGCATCAATCTATCCCCTCTACATAGCCTATGGACAATATTACTGGCATAACCTTTACTTCACAGGACCTGCTGATGGGTTTCAACAAAGAACCATCTCCTCTTTATGTTCCCATGTGGATCAATGGGAACATTGTATCAGGTGTTCTCATTGATTTGACATCTCAAGTGGGTAAACCCACAAAAGTGGTTTACAATTTGAATGAGGAAGGAAAACTTGTAAAAAATTACCCCATGACAAAAAAATTCATTCTAGGGGTTTGAATGAACTCATTGGTTTGAACAAACCAAAAAGGGTTCACTCAAACCCTAGTTCGAGCAAACCCATTTAATGCATGCATGGAAAGAAAACAAATGAAAACCCCTTTTAGGAAGGAGCTTCAAATGAACCAGAGTTCAAATGAACCCTGGTTCACTCAAACTCCCAGGGGTTCGCTAGAATCCCCTGGTTCTAGCAAACCCCTTTTTCCCTAATTTTTTACCTTGTTCACCAAAAAAACCAAAAAAATTACACTTTGAAGCTCAGGTTGAGGATGAAAATGGAGGAATCTTCACAAACCCAACTAGAATCAGGTAGTCCTCAGAATGAGTTATCCAATGAATATAATTTTAATATGTTTTTGTTTTATTATGTATTTATTTTTTTAGTTTTATTAAACATATGTTTGTCATGAAAAATGAAGGTCTATGTTCTACACATGTGGTGTTGGATATTGTGGATATGGTTTCTAATATGTGGATGTCATTCATGTCAACACTATTAGCATTTGGTGTAGCAATTGTTCTATATATCGAGGATATTGAGAAAATTGTAAAAGAAAGTGTTTTGTGTTCCTTGTGGAACTATGCGGGTCATGATGGTGTTTTGTTCTATACGTTGAAGATTAGCTTATGTGAATTTAAGGGTTTATTGTTGATTTTATCTAGATCATCTACTGGAAGTTTCAGAGGTCCGCGTGAAGTTTTGAGTATGTTGTGGTTTGACAGTTTTTTGCTAGTCTCTGTTAGTATTCCTAAATGAAGATTATGTGATTCTAGTTATCTCAGTTGTTGCAGATGCTTCTTTTCTATTTCTTGGTTCTCTAAGATGTCTCTATATCATTCTCTATCTTTGTGGTATGTCCACATTAATTAGTGAGCTTGTGGATGAAGATCTTTTACGGCGCATGTTCAGTTTTTCATGTTTCTAGCTGACATGTTGTTGGTAGCATGTTGTGGATCTTTGAGGTAAAATTAATTAAAGTATTTTCACATTAGAGATGTTAATTTGGGTCTCCACTATGTTGTGGTTGAACTTGGTGGATTTGCATTAAAAGTTTATTTGTAAATTTGGGCTAATACTTGCAAATATATTTTATTTTCCTAGCCAACAAAGTAGTGATGGAATCTCATGTAACAGATATATAGGGGTGATTAGTTCATTGATGTAGAAGATTCTTCGTGTGCTCCTATGTGTGTATGTGCGAGTATCATTTCTATTACAAAGAATAGTGTGAAGAAGATTATGCGAAGTGTGAAGAAATGTTGAGCTTAATTAGAACTGTAATTAGGCTTGTGAAGAAGCAATTTTCTCAATTCACATCTTGGATGGTTTTAATCTAAACCCTATTGCTGGATAGTGAGTCATATTTCGTAATTGAGCAATGAGCTCTAAGTAGTGTGCCTGAATGCATGTGCATTCCCCTTATTATTTCTTTTATACTTCTAATAGAGTATAATCTTGTCAACTAGCGTCCACCGTGGTTTTTCCCCCAATAGGGTTTCCACACAAAAAATATTGGTGTTATTTTTCTCTCTAATGTATTAATTTCTTGTGGTTAATTGCTTATTCATTAGCTCTGAGATTAAGGTTAAGTTAGAAAAGTTTAAAATTTTTATGACAACTGATTCACCCCCCCTCTCAATTGTTTGTCCTTGTTTTTCCAACAATTTCTATTAGAGCTAGTTCCTCTGAAGAAGTCTAATAGCTTGAGGTGATCAAGGATATGAACATTCAAGAAGGGTAGTCCTAGATTTGATGGCACTAACTATTCACTGTGGAAGATTAGCTTGAGGTGAAGCCTTCTGGAAGATCACAAGAGATCCATATACTATTCCTCATAATGGCCCCTCTATTTCTAATGAGATCAAAGATATTGAAAGTTATATTAGGGCTATTGAAGCTTTGGTGAGTTCCCTAACAGATTCAAAGATGGCTATTGGTAGGTCTGCAGACAACTCATGATATTTGGATTAAATTGGAAACTTTGTATGAAGGAGATGCATAGGTGAAGATGGCTAAGCTACAAAGCTTGAAAGGCAAGTATGAAAATCTAAAGATGGGTGAAGATGAAAACATCACTTCTTTTATGCAGAGGGTAAATGAGATAGTGATGGGTATTAATTGTGTCACTCATTTTGTGGATGAGGATGAAATTATGGCTAAGTTAATTATATCCTTTCCTCCCTCCTACAAAATGAAGGTTCATACTATTGAAGAGTTCAGATCAATAAAGAATATGACAAGAGATACATTGATTGGGAAGCTTGCTATTTTGAGATAAGTGAATTTGGTGAATCTACACCAAAGACTGAATCTACATTCAAGGCTACTTTATCCAAAAGTAATAGACAAAGATATAGTCCAAGAGAGAGTTCCAAGAAGGTATCCAAGTATGATGAAGAACTGAAACAACTTGAAGATAAAGAAAGAGAGGTAGAAGAACTGGAAGTATTGATTACAAAGCAAGAAGGAAAAGGAAAAGGTAAGTATGAATATGTATTACCTATTAAATGTTTTTCATGTAGTAAAATAGGCCATTTTGCATCAATATATCTTTAAAGAGTACCTATATCTAAGCATAAGAAGTCTATATTCCAAAAGAGATTCTATTTTTTTGAAGAAATAGTGATTGATGATGAGTCTAATAGGGACAATGAAAAAGAAGATGATTGGGCTTTCATTGCTACCATTGAAAATAATCTTCTGGCTACTGAATCTACTAAAGATGGAAAAGCTCTTGTAGCTCAAGTTGAAGAAAAAGATGAATGGGTCATTGATAGTGGATTCTCACATCATGATTGGTGATAAAATAAAATTGATGAGTATAGAGAAGTATGACGGTGGGGTTGTAATATTTGGAAACAACAATGCTAGTGTGATTCACGGTAGAGGATCTATTTGCCTTGGTGGTAAGGACAACACTGATGATGTCCTCTATGTTGAAGGCTTGAAGAAAAACTTTTTGAGTGTTGGATAGATGGTTCATAAGGGATATGATCTACAGTTCAAAGATGGAAGATGCAAGATATGAGAAAGTTCCAAGAACATGATTGTAATAGGAAAACAAACAAAAGGTAACATTTTTCACTTGAATACAACTAGTGGAAGTTGTTTGAATTCTCAAGTAGATGACAGATGGTTGTGGCATAGGAGATTGTGTCATGTAAACTTTGACAACATTATCAAGATAAGTTCTACTCAAGTAGTAAGAGATCTGCCTAGATTAGTAAAGCTTGCTAATGCAATTTACAAGGAATGTTAGATGGGTAAACATACTAGAGTCTCTTTCTGAAGAAAATAGTTTCATTCAAATAATTTGTTGGAGCTGCTACATACTAACTTTTGTGGTCCCTCCAAAGTCAGAAGCATTCATGGAGAAAGGTATTTTATGCTAGTTATTGATGATTACTCTAGAATGATTTGGGTTTCCTTTTTGAGAGAAAAATGTGAAGCACAGGAGAAATTCAAATGTTTCAAAGCTTTGGAAAAAAATGATAAAGGTCTAAAAAATCAAGTGTTTGAGATCTGACAGAGGTGGTGAGTTCATTTATGAGGAGTTCAACTCTTATTGTGAAGAGTGTGGTATTAAAATATAGTTATCTGCTCCCCAAACCCCTCAATAGAATATAGTTGCAGAGAGAAAGAATTAAAAAAAATTGGATTCTACTAGAACCATGATAGAATTAAATGTGTCTCAGATGTACTAGAGTGAAGTAGTAAGCACTGTTGTGTATACCTTGAATCGAGTAAATGTGAATGGCAACTCTGGTAAGACACCTTATGAGTTGTGGTTTGGTCACAAGCCTACTATTAAGTATTTTAAGATCTTTGGAAGGAAGTGCTATATCAAGAGAGATGATTATATAGGAAAATTTGATGCTAGAAGCGATGAAGAGATCTTCCTAGGTTACTCACTAAGAGCAAGGAATACTAGTGCTATAACAAAAGATTGAGAAAGATGGTTGAGAGTGAAAATTTTAGAGTTGATGAGGATTCTATCAAATCATCCAGATGATGCAGTTATGATTTAGATGAAGACAATACAAGTCAAGTATAGAACACTTAGACGATAAATTTACTTTAGATTATTACATATGTTCTAGTGAAGCAACCTTAATTTGTTATGGTAAATCAAGTCAATCAGTAAGCACAAACAAGTGCAAGTGTAGAAGAAAGATCAGAAGAGTCAGAAGTCTAAAAAAGTCCCAAAATTCCAAGGTATGTAAAGCTGAATCATTCTAAAAGTCAAATCATAGGAGATAGGAGTAAAGGAGTGCAAACTAGAAGAAAAAATTGCAGAAGAATATTGTTTGATTTCCAAGATTGAACCTAAGAGTGTCACTGAAGCTTGTCAAGATGAACACTAGTTGGAAGCCATGAAGGAAAAGCTGATATATATTGAGAAGAATGACACATGGTTACTGGTTCCTAGGCCTATAGACAAAAATGTGATTGGTACTAAGTGGGTATTCAAAAATAAGCTGAATGAAGAATGTGAAGTGGCCTGAAATAAAGCAAGACTGGTACACATAAGAATTCTAAAGTTTATCAAATTGATGTGAAGTCTGCATTTTTGAATGGACAACTAGAAGAAGAAGTGTACATTGATGGATTCTAGCTAATAGACAAGGGAGATATGGTTTTCATATTGAAGAAAGCTTTGTATGGAATTAAGAAAGCCCCCAAAGCCTGGTATGCTAGATTGGACAAATATCTATTGAAGCTTGGATTCACTAAAGGTACTACTGATAGCAACTTATACATAAATTTAGATCATGATAAGGAGTTGGTTATAGAAGTTTTTGTTGATGACATCATTTTTGGAGGAGATGATAATCAATGTATGAAGTTTTTTGACAAGATGAAGACTGAATTTGAGATGAGCATGATTGGTGAGATGAAGTTCTTACTGGGATTGCAAATTACATAGATGAACCATGGGATCTTCATATCTCAGTACAAATATGTGAAAGAACTACTAAAGAAGTTTGGAATGGATGACACCAAACCTATTGGTACTCCCATCATGATCAGATGTAAGTTGACATAGAATGATGATTCTCTAAAGGAAAATCAAACTTGGTACAGGTCAATGATCAGTGGACTACTCTACTTGACACATAATAGACTAGACAATTATGAATGTTGTATGTATGGTTTCTAGATTTCAAGCTGATCCAAAGGAATCAGATGTGACTGTTGTCAAAAAAATCTTCAGATATCTAAAAGGAACAGTTGACTTTGGACTTTGGTATCCAAAGGATGATGATCTAACTTTGTGTGCATACACTGATGCATATTGGGTTGGTGATGTAAATGACAGGAAAAGTACTAGTGGTGGTGATTTCTTCCTAGGGAAGAAGCTAGTATCTTGGTTGAGTAAAAAGAAAAACTCAATTTCTCTATCTACTACTGAAGCAAAATACATTGTTGTTGCGAATAATTGTACTCAAGTGATATGGATGAAACAAATGTTGAAAGATATCAGGGTGATATATGAAGAACCTATTTCCATATACTATGTCAATTAAAGTGCAATAAATATCTCAAGGAATCTGGTACTACACTCTAAGACTAAACATATATCAATCAAGTTTCACTTCTTAAGGGAGAAAGTGAATGAGAAAGAAGTCAAATTGGAATATGTGCCTACCAAAGAATAAATTGTAGATATATTTACTAAGCCTTTTTTGAAGGATACTTTTGAGTATCTTAGAGGATTTCTATGAATAATTACCCCTCCTGATAAGAATTAAATGATGCATTTTCTTGCATCAATTTGTGAGCTTCATTGCTATACTTTGATACAGATTGATGTTTTCATGGCTACTACTCAGGGGGAGTAGTCAGATGTGTAGATATGTTGTTCAAAGCATGTGCTTGGAAAGTTCATTGTTACCTTTTCCATTGATGTCAAAGGGGGAGAAGTGCATTGTGAAAAATATTTGTGGAGAGAAGTTCAGTTGAGAGGAGTATTGTAGAAGAAGTCAGTTGGATTGATGGTATTTTTTAGATCATGTGTTGCCATTAATTCCAAAGGAGGAGATTGTTGGATATTGTGGATACGGTTGTTGATATGTGGTTGTCATTGATTTAAACACTATTAGAATTTGGTGTATCAATTGTTGTATATGTCAACGATATTGAGAAAATTGTAAGAGAAAGTGTTTTGTGTTCCTAGTGGAATTGTGCAGGTCATGATGGTGTCTAGTTTTGTACATTGAATATTAGTTAATGTGGATTTAAGGTTTAATTGTTAAGTTTATCTAGATAATCTATCAAAATTTTTAGAGGTCCACGTAAAGTTTTGAGTATGTTGTGGTATCATAGTGTTTTGCTAGTCTCATCAATATTCTTGAATGAAGATTTTGTGATTTTGGTTATCTTAATTGTTACAAATGATTCTCTATTGTTTCTTGGTGCTCTAATATGTCTCTAGATCATTCTTTATCTTTTTGGTATGTGTAGATTAATCGGTGAGCTCGTGGATGAAGATCTTTTTTGGCGCATGTTCATTTTTTCATGTTTCTGGCTGACATGTTGTAGGCAGCATGTTGTGGATCTTTGAGGTGAAATTAATTAAAGTCTTTTTGCATTGGAGATGTTAACTTGGGTCTCCACTATGTTGTGGCCATCCTTGGTGGATTTGTATTAAAATTTTATTTGTATATTTGGGTCGGCATTTGGTCCTACGAAGTAGAGATGGAATCTCATGTAGCAGATATATAAGGGTGATTATTTCATTGATGTAGAAGATGCTTTGTGTGCTATATGTGTTAATATAATTCAATTGCATAGCAGACTGTGAAGAAGTGTTGAGCTTAATTGGAACTATAATCAAGCTTGTGAAGAAGCTATTTTCTTAGTTCACATCTTGGATGGTTTTAATCCAAACCCTATTGTTGGACAGTGAGTCCTCTTTCATAATTGAGCAATGAGCTCTAGGCAATGTGCCTAAATGCATGTGCATTCTCCTTATTATTTCTTTTTATACTTCTAGTAGAGTATAATCTTGTGGACTAACATCCACCATGTATTTTCCCCTAACAAGGTTTTAATGCAAAAATATTGGTGTTATTTGTCTCTCTGATGTGTTAATTGCTTATTCATCAGATCTAAGATTAAGGTTAAGTTAGAAAAGTTTAAATTTCTATGACAACTGATTCACCCCCCACTCTCAGTTGTCTATCCTTGTTTTTCCAACATGTGGAAAATAATAGATTATTTCCAACATGTGGAAAATAATAGATTATAAATTTTTTTTTTGAAAAATATGAGTGCACCAAATATTGAAGTCATTGATCCAACAAAAAAAAAGAATTTTGATATATACAAAAAAGTTATGCATTATACAATTGTGTTATGTCTGAATTGTAATTAGTTTGACTTCAAACTTGATTAAGGAAAAAATATTCAATAAAAACTATTGAACCAAGTTGAATCACTAGATATCAAAGTTACAAATCTAAATTCAAAATAATTAGAATTTTATCCTTCATGGAAAAAAAATGTTATGCATTATACAGTGTGCAACACTTTTAAAAAATGTTGTTTTCTAAAAAAACCATTTTTCATGGGAGATGGAAAAAGAAGTGCTATCTGATTCCAAAAAAAATGAAAAAAATATTTTTAGAATCTTTAGAAAAAATGTGATGAGACTCTAGTTTGCATCATATTCAAGTTCCTCAGGGTTTAGATGCTATAGGTGCCTAAATGTGAAAATTTAGTTAAAAATAATAATTTTAGTGTCCAGTTTGGTCAAAAATTGTAAACCGCTAGTGTGGGATCACCCAAGAAAAAATAATCACTTAGGAGATCATCTCGATCAAATTTTTACATAAATATGGGTGTGATGCTCCTATGAGTACTATCCACAAAGATGACGGGCTTTCTGTACCCCCTTTAGGTAGTATTGTCCTATCGGTCCTGGTGGGACCTAAATCTGAGAACCTCTTGTTTGACATCATCCCTGGGTCCAAACTCTTTAGGGTGAAGTTGGGTATCCCTTAGTTGGTAGTGATGAACGTGGTACACTCTTTCATGTATAAGTTTCTAAAATTTATCCATGGAGGTTCTACACACGTAATCCATGAGACTAGTTATAGACCACCAGTTGCACATGGCAACTACTCCTTGGACTACTCTTGGACTATGCCCATTGGTCCTCTCCCACCTAGGATAGACCTTTTGCCAAAAACTTAATAGAACTATAAGAAAGGGTGTCTAAGGCCAAAATTTAGATACCCTCCTTTGCCTTATGCTATTTCAAATAGGGTTTGCTTAAAGGTTGCCAATGATGCTATTAAGGCTCAAAAGAAGGAAGAAAAGAAGTGGTCATGTGATCCTCCTTCTTCCTCTTCTTATAGTCAATCCAACGCTTCTTATTGCTCCATTATGGTACCATTAGGTTTTCCTCCTTGTCTACAGGAGAATCCTATGGTGCCCACTTGGAAAAAGCCTAAGCATCCTACATTCAAGGTTCCTATTTGACCAACGAAGCCTAGACCCATTCAATATGATAGCAAGAAGGTTGCCCAAGGAGAGTCCTCTTTGTGTCAACCTACATGGCCACCTACCACTCTTGTTCCCAAGGAAACAAGTAGGAAGAGGCCCATTGTCAAGGCCCTTGAACTGACTCCTCTCACTATCCCACAACCTATCTCTCTTGCTCCCATTCAGGAATCCATTCCTCCACTGGAAACGATTGTAGTGGGCATTCCCATGATTGAGCAGGAGCTTTTTACTCCTTTGCAACAACTAGCCTCTAGCTCCAAGACCTGAAGAAACTACCTTGCACACGAGTGCAAGTTTTAGTGAAAGGCCCTCTTAGTTGAATAGGCCACCTCACAAAGGAAGGAGGAAGAAATAACCGGCCCTACTTTAGGGCCTCTTGTAGTTTCTTCTTCCCCCTTCCTTCTATTTTTCTTCAATTTGGTTATGTGCTATTTCTGACTTCTACTGTAATTGCAAATGCACCTAACCCCAAGGAGGTATAGGTGTTCATTTCTCCTTCACTGGATTCACCTTTGGTGATGTCCATTCTAGATATTCAACCTTTTCCAAAGCCCATGGATATGGTTAATACCTTAGTTGTATCCATTGTGGTGCTCTCATTCTTTTCCTCCACACCTCTAGCTTTATCTGTGGGGAGTTCATCTCCTTCAACAAAGAAAGAGGTGGAGAGTGGTCCTTCCAAAAATGAAGGGTTTAAGAGGATCCCACCTTCTTCAGAAGGTGGTCCTGTGCTAACTTGTTATGTCCTAGTGATGGAACCATTCTCAACTTCCCTTGAGTTTGTCACCACTCCCAAGTCACTTGGTGAGCCTAGCGATGAATCTTTAGCTCAGATTGGCCCATCTGTTAAAGTTAGACATTACACTTCTATGGGGTTTATGTTTAACTTTATGGATAAAGTTTTAGCCTTATCAACGATCTTCATGAAATCATTGACATTGACTCCATAAGAGCTCGATGGAGAGGACATCGAGGGTCCCTCTTTGTTAGCCCTTATTGTGGGAGGGTCATACACCCCTCCTCTTAACATCCCTCCACTAAAAACCCATCCTCCTTCCCTCTACAATAACCTACAGTGGGAAGTAGATGACATCTTGACTGATCAATGTTAGGAGGAGGCTTCTTCTTGATCTTGTGTGTGTGTGTTTTGTGATGTGTTCCCTTGTGATCATGTTATGTGTGCCTAGATGACCCTTGTCACCCCTTTTGGTACCTGGATATAGGTGTTATTTTTTTTTTGTAAACCTTCTTCTATTTGTATCATTATTCTTCAATGTGTGTGCTTAATTTTTGATAAATTGGGGATGATGCGAAGCATCGGCGGACTTTAGGCTTCCCTTCCATGTTTACCCAATTTTTATTTTTACTTTTTCTTCTCCTACATTCTTCCTGATCTGGTTGGGGATTGATGATATTTTTCCTTGCACTGTAGTTACCTATTGTTATATGAGCTTAGAAAAATATGACCTTGCTAAACCAACTTCCCCCTATGCCCTTTGTTTTTATTTTTCTCTCTTTTTCTTTCTCTTTATCTTTCTCTTTTCTTTGCTTGAGTTGTCCCTCTCATGTGTGGAAACTTTATTTCTTTAACATTTTTATTTTTAGAAAATGTATTCGTGGCCAACAAATATTTTCTCAAAAAATCCTCGCAAACCTTTCTTTAGAATTGTATTCTCAACTCGAATCCCTAAGAAAATGTGTTTCCTTCATCATGGGTTCATAAAGAGAAGACTTGAACCTTCCCTCAAAGCATGAATAGCTTTAATCTTCCCCTCGCATGGGAGAATATTCTTCCTTTTTAATTCCTTGATGAAGGATCAATTTGAGAGAAAGAAAATCTACTTCTAAACTATGCATACCTTGAGTGGACCCTCTCTTCATGGTGGGTTCCCAAGGGACCCCTTAAAAAGTTTTAAAATTTGTCGACAGTCTGTCTAACTATCTACTCACTTGTCTATATGGCCACTTTCAGACTCTATGGAGTTCACTTTCCTTTGAGCTTCCTTCATGTGACATATCTTGGGGGTGGCTCCCCTGTAGGACTAAGAGCCTGTAGTGTGCTTTCTTGGGTTCCCTCCATGTGAGAGATCTTGTAGGTTACCTCCCCTTCAGGACTAAGATCCTGTAGGGTGCTTTCTCAGGTTTCCTCCATGTGAGAGATCTTGAGGGTTACCTTCCCCATGGGATGCTTCCTTGGTTGTTCTTCATGCTCAAGTTCATGGAGAATACCTTCCCTATGGGATTGAGATCCTATAGGATGCTTCCTTCGGTATTATTTATGCTT
>VDFB02140128.1:0-16134 GCA_007258455.2 Sequoia sempervirens | reverse complement strand
GGAGGGGGCCATGAATGATTTTAATTGACGAGGAGGAAAAAATTGACTAGTGTTGTGCAAGGGCATGGTTGATATTGGCCATGACCCATTCACTAATGGGATGCTCTAGAAGTCTTGGTTGGTATGTTTTCAAAAAAGGCATTCAAATTTAACCATTCAAATTATAAAGGGGGTGGACAACAATAGAGAAATAATGCTAAGGCCATGCATAGTGGCATCATTTTATGACAACTTGTAGAAGTTATATAGTGAGCATTAATATGGCTCAAGAAAAATTTAGAATTACAATGAGATTAGTGTACAAGCTAACAAAAATTATGGCATACAAGTAATTGTAAGATTGGGTTCTAGATGTGTCCCCCATTTAATATCTAAAAGAAGGGATTGGATCATAGTAAATTAGCATGTGTAAGTGTATAAGGTCACAATATCTCTAGTTTCTGTCTTATTAAATAAAAAAGAAAATTAAGAGCTACATTCATAATTATGAGCTGAGATGTGCATGGAAGCCAAGGAATGTGCTTGGATGAAAAAATAACTCTCTTTTCTATTTAACTATAACATTTTTCTTCATCTATCTTAGGTGGGTTTCGCCCAAAAATAAAGATCTTATATTTTATGGTCATTGCAACCACACGGCCTTCAAGACAATTGAGGAAACGAGACATATATGCATTGACCTACTCACCCTCCTTGCACATACTAGCCACAAGTTGCAACCCCTATACATGAGTGTTTTCTCCATTCAAAAATTATTTCAAACAACAAAGGATAAAATGGATGGAAAACCACTTCAAATTAAAACAGGAAGCCATAGGAGAGTTGTAAACTCTTGTGAGTGTGGCCTTCAAATAAGCATTAACACCCTACAATATTATTAGTGGATTCTATAGGATGGGGATTTGGCCATTAAATCAAACTACACTTGAAACAAATATGAGGCCAAGTGAGGACTTCAAAATTGAAGAGGATGGATAGGTTATTTGAGCAAAATGTGAGTCCTTCATAGTGGAAGAGGACCCATATATTATTGTAGAAAAAACTTTCTTACACATGACTAGATATGAAGTGGAATCTGAGGTACAACAATTCCTTGAAACACACAATTATGAGCATGCCACAAACACACCTAATGACTTAGAAAAGTAATGGAAATAATTTTTTAATATTGAAATACAAGATGGTCAAATGTTTGATGTTCAAATTGGTTGAAATGAATTTTAGACATATAGGCACTAGAAGGTCAATTAAGTGAATCATCTATTGCTAAAGATGGTGAAAAAGGTATGATTTTTCCACACAAACTACCCAACCAAAATGATTGGAAGAATCTACTAGAAACCTAGGGATGCAAACCAATTTCAATCAGGTGGATGTTAGTCTTTCCATGCCATCAACACCACAACATTATTCATTAGAAGTTTTACACTATTTTATTAAGGCAACAAATTGTGATATAGAAAATGGGGTCAAATTTGAATATGAGGACCATCCATGGATAGAAGTCCCTAGAATGAGGATATCCAAAAATTCTACTTAGAAGTGTGATTTGGTCTTTGGAATCTTCTCTAAATTCACTTCTATGTTACACCCTAGCCATCTTGAGAGCCATCTTTTGTTGATTTAGAAAAAAATGGTTGTTGATGAGATTGAGGCTACTTGCTTTGTGACTCTCAAAGTAATTCACTTTCTTCTTCATATCCATGGACTCATATTGAGGAGAGGAAAGGATTCTAAAGACTCTTTCAATCATTTCTGAAATAATGTCTAACACTACTTCTCCTGCTACTCCAATGATCCTCCTATGTTTTTGGTCATAATATTGGGCACATGTTAGGAAAAGTTTAGGTGAATGTATTGTGCTTGTGAAGGAAACTGCCTCCACTAACCTTGAGTTGTCCAATGAAATGGCATTGCAAGACCTTGTTTCTTTATCAGTGACTCTCCTTTTGGATTCATCCAAATCTATGTGCCCAAGGTCAACATCCCTAATATTACTATATGAATAAAACATCTTTGAAGGAGGGTGATAACCCTTGTATTGGTAATTCATCTTTGCTAGGTATTTTGGTATATCTCCTATATATAAAACACATGTTAGGATATTTAATAAGAGATGCTTAAAGAAAGGTTAAAACATCCCTTAATAAGTCCAAGAGACTAATAAATCATCTGCATTGTGAAGCAAAAGCTCATTAAAAGCACACTTTAAAAGTAAAACTGGGTATATCAAAGATTGAGGCTCGAGTATAAGCCTTATCACTTGCAAAAGAATCAAACACTTAAACAAAAAATTCCCAAACACAAATATCAAATAACAAAGCCCATTCCTTGCAATTTTCGAGAGTTAGGGGTTGGGCATATCACTTATCTCTTGTTATTAAAGAATATAGAAACTAAATAATACTTTCGACTAATGAAATTTGAAAATGGGTTAAAATAATTTCAAGGGTTGGGGGTTGGTCTTGACGCGTAACATTTACCTTTTAGTTCAATACTTTTTTTATTGAACAAAGTTGATAAAAATACAATGAAAGAAAAAAAATGCAGTCCAAAAGGCAGACTACAAAGGAAAGAACATAGCAGCACCAAAAATTGCAAGAGTACATTTACCTTCTAGTTCAGTACTTGGCATGGTGGATTCGCAACATCTGATACCCAAAATGTATACTATGTACTATTTAAAGGCTATTTACTTAGGGGATTAGGAATAGGGTATTTAGCTTAAACTATATCATGAAATAAAGACATGTGATTTAAATGAACCTCTGAGGTCCAATGTTCAATAGACTTAGTCTATTTCATTAATATCATTTCCTCTAATACATCGAATGTCGAGCTTCGGGGTCGGGCTTAACTCTTATCTCACAAGGAAACCAATAGTAAGGGGCATCTTCAACACATGAAACTCAAACTTTTGAAAGCTCAAATTTCACTAAGGCTTAAGGGCTATACTTTGGGGGTTGGACATAAATATTAACCTACATTAAATACTAACAAATAAGGAACAAGTAGAACAATGGAAACTTGACATCTGAAAAGACTAAATTCATCAAAAACTTCTAAGGCATGAAGATTCACCTAGGAAAGGAAAAGTTTGATGCCTAATGTGATGTCATAAAAATCATTGATTGGCATACTAAGACGAAGCTTGATTTGTCAAAGAAAAAATGAGAAATGAAGAGGAAAACAAAAGAACAACCAAAAACAAAGAAAAAAGAAGGGAAAACAAAAACAAAGGAAAGAAGATGAAAATAGAGAATTTGAATCGAGTAACAAGAAAATCACATGAACCACACACAAACAACTAGAACAAACACCATGAATTAAAAGAGAAAATAAAAAAATGGAGCCAACCTAGTAATTAACACAAAAAGGAAGGTGGAGATGGGTAGAGACGAAAATGGTAACAAGAAAGAGAAAACAATAACCACTTGATCAATGAACCAATTAGCAAGCGTGAGAATGGAAAAAACTAGGGAGGGATTAGAGGTCGCTAGGGTTCGATTGCAAGTTGCAAATCTCAGTTATCACTTGATTGCATACAATAAATGAAAAAAATAACCCATTGAATTCCCTGTAATCCTATAATCCCATTTGACAATTAACGATAAATTCCATTAAAATTCTCACTAAATTCTCTAACAATAGTTTAAATGCACTTGATATTCATGATAGTTGAGGTGACAAGACATCATCGCCATTGGTCCTTTGAGATTGGCTTACTCTTAGGTGAATACTCTAATATGCAAAAGAGAACAATGATGATAGTGACAAGGGATAAGAACAAACGATGGGTTCAGGGCCGATGAATATGGCATACCAACATTGAACATCCTAAAACTTCGATGCTTGATAAAACACTTAAAGAAAAGAATAAAAAGAGAAGATGAAAGAAAAGAATGAGAGGGAAAGAGAGGGAAAAGAAAAATAAAAAAGAAGGGGGTCCTCATTTTTTTAGAGATAAAATTGGTTATGGGTGCAAGGCACAACACAGGTCCATCATTCACATAAAATGTGCAAATCCACTATGTAAATGGGTGCCTCAACCATCCTAGGTGATACACATAGAAATGGTAGCTATCATGAATCATCTCACCAACTATTCCTTGCTCAAGCCACATCATATGAATATATCCTATGGTTTCTATGATGATAATCCTTTTTATATAATACTACTAACATTCATGCACATAGAGTAGTAATCAATGATCAATGATAGCTATCAAACAATCCTAGCTAGGTAGTCTCAATATTTAGTATGCACATATCCTCTAAGGTGAATACAATCTCTCTTATGGGTAGTTGGAAGAATAACACACCCATGTCCCACCTCTCTATGAATGCTATGAACATGTGATCATAAGAACATCTTCAATATAATATATAACCAATAAATCCCCACTAGTCAAATTAACATGATGCCTTCTCATTTAAGAGCCCTAATGTAGCCCTATAGACGTACAAGAATATATCTTGTACTTGTGTTCTCACATAGTGGGTAGGTCCTACAACAAGAAAAAAATTACAATCTTAAGATGTATATAATTTTTTCCTAATTCTAACATTATAAAAATCTTCCAATTTATATTAGATGCTAGTGCATCCTATGGATTTTAGTGCACCTAATGGATGCTAGTGAATCCAAAGGATTATAACATGAAGTAAGGATACTAGAGAAATTTTGAGATACTAGGACATCAATAAATGTAGTGTGTGGTGTGAGCCTCCCCAAGTGTAAAAAATAAAATAAGTGTACAAAATATATAAAGTTTCACTAACCTCTCACATGCAAATGCCTTGCTCAAATCATTCTCTTAGCTAATATAATCTAGGTGGGTGATCATCTCATACGTGTGGAATTTTTTCCTCATTCAAGTAATTTGGATGCTCAAAAATTTCTAATGTGTATAGTAAAAGGAATAGTAATTTTTTTCCTATTTATAGTAAATTTTTAAATAATTGCATCACCTAATGCGTGAAAATATTCACAAATTATTTGTATGCACTCATTATTTTGTGTTTTCTTAAATTCCATGAAAATTATAGTTCCATCCTCTTCATTGTGATATATTTTCATTGTATTGTTATTTTCTAAAATTACCATTTGGAGAGCATTTCCATAAATATTCCTTGACTCTCATAGAGATAAGTCAATATTCTTATTTTTTTCCTCCTATACATTAGCAAAAAAATAATGGAGCAAACATTCACCCTTATTTCTCTCTAAATAATTTTATCCTCACAATCAATAGAAGAATAGTGGATGTTTTTTATTAGATAAGTAGGGAAGGGCCTTGATCCAATATAAAAGCTAACAATAGAGAAAAACAACCCAAAAAAATAGACTGGCAAAAACAACCACCAACAAAATAGAAAAACACTTAGACTAAACCAAAGCTAGCTAACCATAAGGGATATTATCAAACATAGGCACAGAGGCCACTTATCATCATCAAAAAGCATTGTAAAAAACTTAACTAGCAAGAGGCTTGCATGCCAACTAAAGTAACCCTTATAGTCCTTAAAACAAAATTATAAGTCATATAAAAACCATCAGGCACGCTTGCTAGACAAACAAAATACCACAAAATCCAAAAAAGCATAGAACTTAACAACATCATTTCATGGATGTTAAGGAAGGTCAAGGTTATCATACTAGCTGTTAGATTTTGGGCAACCTTGACCCCTTGGATACTGGATTTTCTAAATTTATAGGTAGTATTAATGTCTAATTTTGGGTATTTTCATATTATTCTAATCTATTCCATAAGCACATCTACATTCTCATAGTGACTAATCTTTGATTTTTATATTCATTTTTCTAATTTTGTAATTTATACATCTTGATTCTTTTTGTTTGTGCATAATCTAGTCTAGTGTCTTATCAATTGTCAATCTAATATTTAGTCATTTCTGATGTGCATTAGGCTATTTGAAGATGATCTTAGAAAACATAGATTTACATCCTTTTTCATGCATAATCACACCCTCAAAAATAATCTCTTGTAAAAAAGATGAACCATTTATCTTTCAAATTATTTCAACTACCAAGAGAGATAATTAAATCTAAACATATTTGACCTCTCACAATTTGGGCATTCCTATTCCATTGAAAAATATATTTTAGACATGTAAAGAAGATGAAAACATACATATAAACCAATCAATGGAACTAGAATTGCATATGCATATAAATTAGGAAATAAAAGATAACAAAAACTAAATACACTTCATATTAACCATCTCAAAATAGCAACAAATTCTAATAGAATAAGAAGAGACCACTTAAAAATAGTTTGAAATGAATTAAATATTATCATTTATTAATCAACCCCTTGTTACATTAGGATAGAAAGTGTGACAAGTGAGAAGTAGTAGCTAGGCTCAAAGATTCCCCTAAAATATTTCAAACTACCATGTAGACATCTATTTATGGACAGTCTCTTTCTTGGATCAACTTTCTCTTATTTATAAAATATGTTCCCATCCTTGATAGAGTTATATATGCATCACTTGATACTCTATACCACATCTAAACACATATAGGATATAAAATTGGCTCATAGACCAACCCTTTATATATTTTATAGGCATGTATATATAACCTTACAAATTATAAACAAACCTATGAGCATAGAGATTTAATGAATTTAGGTCTAAGTCACCTTAATATGACTTCACAACTTGATATCATAATCAACCCATAACTATAGGGAGGATATTTCTTTTGGAATCATAGAGAATCCACCTTGGATTAGTAGAATAGTATTTAGAATAGGGGCAAGATCCATCACTAGTGGTACAAGTAAATTAAATTGAGAGTAGGGGTGCAAAGCATGCATATTGAATTCAATTTAAGCGCTACATAACTCTTTTATAGGTCTATATCAAGTTGTGGTAGCAACTCAATGGTCATAAATGAAAAAGAGCCAATAGATTAGAATAAGACGAGCAAGTGTTGCATCAATGCAAAGGACATGATGTAGTGATTGATAAGTCAATTCATACATATTATAACAACAAGGTCATCTCCCCTTAACATGACAATAAGTAGTAAGTTGATCCTAGAAAGCAAGGATCATTAATAGGCATAGCTATATATGTACCACATTAATAGCGTGCTAAAACAAGACAAAATAGCATAGAATGTCGTCGTAGAGAAAAAAATTCCTGCAAACCCCACATATATCACATTGAAATTGAATGTAGGTAAAAATTTAAGCTCTCAAGTGTAGACACATTTCTAATACATCTCTACAAAGATATGTTGCCACCTATAAATATACAAAAATTTCATGTCAATCCATGGTTGTGTTGAAGGAATAACATCAAGGTAAAAATGCCACCACATTTGCAAGATGCATGGACCAAAAACATAACATAATTCTTGTAGACATCTAAATTTAATCACTCCCATATGATTAAATTTACTTCCTTTTCATCTACCATATTAAATATTAATTTATTAAATTAATATTGCACCTTTTATCTCATATCTATAAAGTATTTAATTTAATCGTTAAATGCTTTATCTTTCACCCTCTTCCTCTCTAAATTAAATAAATACGCCAATTTATTTAATTTAGTCATTTTTACCCTTTTGATTTAAAATCAATTTAAAATTCTTCATTTTCTCTCTCCTTGTCACATCCTCCATAATCTTGCCCTAATCTGAATTAATTTAATTAATTCAGGATTATGATGTGCATCCTTCTTAATCAAAGATTAATGTCACATCCTCCTACATTTGCCACTTGCCTCTAATATTCCATTAATTAGTCTAATCCAATATTTGCACAACCTTAACCAAGGTCATTAGCCATATTTAGCACCACTTTTTAGCCAACCTTTGCATTTACCTTCTTTTAACATTGACCCCCTTTCCCATGTGAATTTTTAATTCACATTTATTTGTCCTAGATCCTAAGGCTTCTAGAACCTTGGACTTGTCACATCTTCCACATGTGACCAAGTCCCACCTTTTTTACCCCTTTAGATTCTCCTAAGAATGTGAATTTTTAATTCACATTTATATTTTCAACCACCTTTCCTTTTCCCATGTAGATTTTTGAGGAATTCCAAAATTTCAAATGTCCCTTTCACTCCCACTTGGGGACAAGGAATCCCTTTTTGAGGAAATCTTCTCACTCCCCAAGAGGCTTGGAAGGTACTTGTCCTTCCTCCACCTCATGTACTTTTTGGCCACCTCACTACACCTCATATCCCCTTAGCCAATTCACCATCCACATGTCAAGATGTGAGGGCTTGTGGGTTCTCAACCCACCATAGCCCTTCATCTTGACCTTGTTGGATGAATCTTGACCGTTGAATTCTCTAGAGAATTCAAATTCTCCTATAAATACCCCCTCCTCAAGGGCATTTTCAACACTTTTTAATTTTCATAGCTACATGCTGCCAATTTGCATTCTCAATCATCCACTATCATCTAGCCATCCATCTTAATCATTTTGCATAAGTTGATATTGCATTTAGTCACTTAAGAAATCATCTAAGGAGCACACAAAATCATCCCAAGCAAGGGTCAATCAAGGAGTGTCAACAGCAAGGAAGGTGAAATCATTTGCATCTTGTTTTATCCATTTTCCTTCTTGTTTTATCACTCTTTTAGGCTAATCTTGAAGTGTCCTTAGTCTTTATCACTTGCATTTTTAGGTATTTTGCACATTAGAGTAGGGTAAAAGTCCAAGGTACATAATTCTAACCTAAAATTAACTTTGTATTTGGATATCTCTATATGGTGACGCATTACTTAAGTATCACATAAACTATAAGATAGCTTCTTCCATAGATTAAAAATAAACAAGATCATGCCTTTATGTGTAACATTTGATGTGGGCCGACAGTTATGATGCTACTTTACCACATAAAAAAAAAATTCACCCTTTACTTAGTTGGAGACAACCACATATATATGGCGCTTAACTTGAAATTTACAAGTAAAAATAATGAAATTCTTTTGTAGCACCTCCCCTTTGTTGTAGGCACCCATAAGAATTTACAAATACTTCACAATATTTTTTTAAATGAAAAAAAGTTTGTGTGCCTTCAACCCACATTTAGCATTAAAATGTACATAGACACCAAACAACATGACATATGTGTCGAGAAAATGTCTCAACCTTGCTTTATTTTTTAACTATTAAATGACAATTTGTAATTATCTTTTAGTTGTTATGGAAGTTGTTAAATGCAACTATGACAACTTTTAAGTGTTTTTAATTGTCAAATTAGAAAGGGCATGAAAAAAGGGGAAGTTAAATGTGATCTTCGAAAATATAAAGAATTTTTTTTAGTTGCATGTGCACATTACTAAAAAATGGATAAAATCACAAGTTGGAAGAGGAAGTTTCTTTTCTTTGTGATTTATGCCTAAATGGTTTTAGAAACCACTATTGATTTGTGTTTTCTCTCATGACTATATATTTAGTGCTTGAGTTGAAGGGAAAAAAAAATCAGTTGCAAGTTGTTGAAGAATGAAGCTACGTACAAAGTGAATCAAAGGGAGAAGTTGTATTGATGTAACTCATTTGAATGATTAATATAAGTCTTGGATCTCTTTAGGTGTGGCATTTTTTTCTTGAAAGGGTTTCTCCATGTAATTCTTGAGTTAGGGTTTGCATCTTTATTGTAATCTATTTTCATCTATGATTTATTGCTATCAATTTATTTGGATGCATAAAATTATCTACATATTTTCGTTGTAAAGTTTTATTATGATTTTCAACATTTTGTATCAGAGCTAACTTGGATTGATTAGAGAAGGGGATGCCTTTCTTGGAGTGTTTGATTGGTTTTTTGTTGTAGTTGGAGTGTTATGTTTTCTTGCAGTTTTAGATTTAGTGTGATAAGATATCATGGTTATCTTATCTCGATTGGGTATTGAAAAGTTCAACAGTATTGGGTATGAGCTTTGGAAGTTAAAGATGGAGGATCTCTTAAAATAAAGAGATCAATGAAATGTTGTTAATAAAGAGAAGAAACTAGATAGCATGTCATATGAAGACTCGAACAAAATAGATAAAAAGGCTTGTGACACTATTCAATTATGTTTATCTGATTTTGTTCTATTAAATGTGTCTAATAAAACTACTGCATATAAATTATGGAACAAAATAGGAGCGATATGCCAAAATAAGAGTCTCATTAACAAGTTATTTCTGCAATTAAAGTTATATTCTATTAAAATGAATAATGAGGACTCAATTACAAAACAATTGAATTTATTTAATTTAATCACGAGTCAGTTACAATCAATTTATGTAAAAATTAATGAGGATAAATGCATTTTATTATTATGTTCACTACCTGAATCTTGGGATAACTTATTGTTGCAATCAATGGTTCTTTTTAAGATGATCTTAAGTTAGATTCCTCATTGCCACTCTACTTTCAAAGGAAATGAGAAGGACTTCAAAGAGGTCTAAAGATATATTGCTTGTACAAGGTAGATCTAAGGATAAAGGTAAGTACAAGGTAGATCTAAGGATAAAGGTAAGGACAAGAAGAAAGGTGAAAATGACAAGTCTAAGGATCGTTTTAAATTTGAAGGTAAAAAATACTTGGTAAGAGTAGATTGAGGTGTTGGAACTATGGAAAATTAGGGCATCTTAGAAATGAATTTAAGAATGATGATTCCTCTACAAATAAATCCTCTAATGATGAAGCTACTGATGATTTTATTATTTTTGCTAATATGACTTATGATGACTCTTGGTTAATAGATTCAGGTGCATCCTACCACATGAATCCTCATAAGGAATGGTATTCAACATGTTTAACATATGATGGTTGGAAAAGTTTCCTCAGGGAAAATAGCACACAACAAATGGTAGGCCAAGGGGAGGTAAAATTGATCTTCAATAATGGAAGGGTTAAAACCCTTAAAGATGTATTAGCCATCCTTGGGGGATAGACAAGTTTTGGAGGTAGTTCATAGTGTCTTTGGTCTCGTGGGTGTACCATCTATTGGAAAGTCTCGCTACTATGTTTCCTTTCTTGATAATTATTCTAGATATTCATTGGTTTACTTTTTGAAGGAGAAATCTACTATTTTTTCTATATTTAAAGAATTTAAAACACTTGTTGAGAAATAAACAAATAAAAAAGTAAAGGTGATAACAATAGATAATGGTGGTGAATTTCTCTCTAGGGTCTTTGATGATTATTGTAAGCATGGAGGAATTGTTAGGTAAAAAGTAACTCCATACAAGAAAATGGAGTGCTAGAGAGGATGAATATGAATTTTTAATGGATAAAGCTAGAAGCATGTTGAGCAGTGCAAAACTTGAACAATGCTTTTGGGCTGAAGTAGTTTACACTGCTTGTTATCTGGTTAGCAAGTCACCTACTTTTGCTCTTATTCATAAAACTCCCTATGAGGTATGGATAGTTAAACGACCATCAGTTTCTCATTTTAGAGTTTTTGGCAGTGAGGCATATGTTCATGTTCCTAAAGAAAATTGTTCTAAGCTTGATTTTAGAGCTAACAAATGTATTTTTGCGGGTTATGGAGAGAACATTAAGGGTTATAAGCTTTGGGATCCTATAGCAATGAAAAAATATATTCTTAAGATGTAATTTTCAGGAATCTTAAGGAATTTAAAAATGATAAACAATCTCATGTAAATCCTAACAAAGCAGTGCATTTTGATATTTAGGTTGAACCACAAAAAAATACACATGTAGAACAACCATGAGAAGATGCACATGTTGAACAACATGATGAACATGAAGGTGAAGAAGAAGAATTAGAAGAGAATTTTGAAGAGGAACAACCTAAGAATCTTGTTACACCTCTAAGAAAATCCACTAGACAACGTAAACCTATTGATATGTATGGATATAGTCCATCTGATTTCCATTGTGTTTTTGCTTTATCTTGTACTAGAAATGAACGTAGATATGTGAAAGAGGCCTTATCTTTAGATGAGCACAATTATTGGTTGGAGGCAATGAAAGATGAAATAAAGTCCTTGGATAAATGTGACACATGTGGGATCTAGTAGACTTACCTGAGGGGAGGAAAGCCATTGGATGCAAATGGGAATTTAAAAGGAAATTTAAAGAAAATGGTAAGTTGAAATGGTAAAAGGCTCAGTTAGTGGAAAAAAGGTTACTCTCAAGTTGAGGGAGTGGATTTTGGTGAGATTTTTTCTCCTATGGCTAAACTAACCTCCATTAGATTCCTTTTATCTACTGCTTGTGCTTTTGATTTGGAAGTAGAGGAAATGGATGTTAAAAAAATTTTCATACATGGGCATTTTGGTGAGGAAATATTTATGAAACATCCTAATAACTTTATTGTGAAGGGACAAAAATACTTGGTTTGCAGGTTAAAGAGATCTTTGTATGATTTGAAGCAGTCACCAAGAATATGGTCTCATAAATTTGATGCTTTTGCATTGAATCATGACTTTAATAGAAGTGAAGAAGATCATTGTGTTTATTTTAATTAATTGATGATCGATTACTAATTATTTCCCTTTATGTTGATGATATGTTATCTATTGAAAATGATAAGGGAATGATTCAAGAAGTTAAGAGTTAGTTATCTAGTACATTTGATATGGAAGATTTAGGGGTTAAAAAATATATGTTGGGTATGGAAATCAACAAGGGTCGGGTTAATAAAATATTATGGTTAAATTGAAAGAAGTATGTTAACACTATTTTACAACGCTTTGACATGCATGATTGTAAATTAGATGGCATTCCTTTTCCAGTTGGCACTAGGCTATCTCTAGAACAATATCCTAAAATAGATGATGAACTTAAAGACATGTATAAAGTTCCATATGCTAGTGCTATAGGAAGCCTTATGTATGCTATGATTTGTACAAGACCCGATTTATGGAAAATCTTGGTAGAGAACATCAAACTTATGTGAAAAGGGTTTTCAAATATTTATGTGGGACTTCTAGCCACCAAGAAGTGGGAGTTCTTAGTAGATTTATGGAAAATCCTGGTAAAAAACATTAGACTTATGTGAAATGGTTTTTCAGATATTTATGTGGGACTTCTAACCATTGCATTTGTTATCATGGATATTATGATATGATCAGGGTGATTGATTTACATGACTTTGTTGATTCAAATTATGCAGGAGATATAGATTGCACAAGGTCTACAAGTGGATATTTCTTTACTTTGTTTGGAGGAGCAGTTAGTTGGATGAGAAAAAGACAACCTACGATTCGTAGACATGAAAAATTACATTATGCATTTGATCGATTCAAAAAATTAGATGTCGATTAGACCATTCATCAATTAATCGTGCACTTTCATCCATTCATTTAAATAATCTCATTGCCTAAGGTTATTTATTTAAAATCAAATGAGCATTATCATCAATCTTTTAATAATAAATCAAAAAGCCATTTAAATCAAATCCTAAATCATATTCCATCATTTTCTGATTTAAATAAATCAATTATCAAAGTCCTAAATGTAACTCACCTAATCAGCATTAAATCAGCATGATCATCATCTAATCCTAATCTAATGCTAATCCCACCCACTTGCATTATCTAGATCTAGCCACTTGCACAATAAATCAATTTTATTGATTTATTAAAACCTCATTTTCTTTCAACATGACAAGTCAAACAGGGCATTTATTGCTCTTCTTTCTTGTCCCCCTCTCAAAATTTATTGCAAATTTGAATTCAAAATTTCCCCCTCTTGGGCACTCTTCCCAAATCTTGCACATACATCAACCAATCACATGATGACAAGTGTCCTCCTATCATTGGCTTAATCTTTAGTCCCACATTGGTCCCTCTTCAACACTTAGCATTTTGAAAATCTTTAAATAGAGGCTTCACATTAAGCAAATCCTCCACAATCTCTTGCAAGGTTACTCTCTTCATTTGAGATTTGATCTTGTTCATCATCATTCCACCATCTTCATAGCATTTCATCATCTTGAGCTTTTTATCAAGGATTGGGAAAGGGTCACTAGCACATGTGACACCAATCCACTATGAGATAGAGTTGGATCATGTCTTTTATATGCTTTCTTTAGTTTCTATTGTTCCATTTTATTGCATGATTGACATGTTTCATTATTTCATAGGGATGTTAAAATGTTGTTTTGTTTTAAACTAACCATTTGCAGATTTTAGGTACTTCATCTTGGCGCTAGAAGGAGGGCTGTTTTAATATTCATTTTAGCATGATCTGTTTCACCATAGATAGTACTTCTCAGTTCTAAATCATTTAACAAAGTTATCTTATGCTTTGATTTTCTAAGACGGTATCATAAGTGGAATTGCAAGTTCAAATGATTTTGCCATATATTATGGACTGTTCTTTCGTAGCACAACCTTTTGAAGCTTATCTTTGTTATATACATTGCTAGATATTTCTAGGGTTATATTTGTCAATGGAAAGCAAAGAACATTTACATTTTCAAGCATCCTAGATTCACAAGCTCTCAATGACTGTCGCTTTTGCTCTTCGTATTTACTTTGTTTTTAGCTTCTGTATATGCCTTATAATCATGTTACACACACTTCAATCTTCCCACTGATTGGTAAATTTAGAGTAAGGAAATTTATTCGCTGGTACACTGTATTTTGTCTGACAACTCCTCAAATCTTGATACTAATCCATCCACAGGTTCATTTGCTGGAAGGTGCAAATCTGTGCAAATAACAGGTAATCTTTGCAGGCACGGCAGAGGTTTGCCCATATTTAGCACCAAGGACATCATAGCTCCACATGGTCTTTGCAACTTTCATCACTGTTTTATCCACTGTCACTTGAGAGTATGTAATTTCATGAAGTAACCTCTATAACGGTATGGCCTTCCCTACAATTTCAATGCCTGCAAAAAAATATTAATGGGAAATTTCTGCTGCTCTGTTGAACGATTTAAATCTCCATGGCATCCTTCCTGCATAACTCTCCAATGTTTCTCTCGGACCCTACTGTTGTGACAATCAACCGCCAAAATGAGCTGGAGGAATTTGTCTTTACACTTGCCAACTGCATTCAAGATTTTTTTTTGAATAACATTCTAGGCGCGGGTTTACACCTGCCAAACGCATTATTCTGTCAATTAAATTGAAGTTTCTGAAGAGTATAAAATCATTTATTCACTGACATTGCCGTTAGTTATGTGATACAAATTGATCTTTATCTTTTCGCCTTTATCTTTTCGTCCTTTGATGATCAGTTCACAAACTGCTTAAAATCTACCTCCTTTGGTGGATAGATTGCCATAAGTATTTCTTGACCTGCGCTTTCCATGATATTAAAATGTGTTTTCTTAGAAGTCATTAGTCGCCTAGTGACAGTCTATCTATGAAGAATTAATACCAGTCATTTATGTCCTGGTAATATGTTTGACTTGGTGCCTGGTACTTACAAAGATTTCAGGTATTTTATTATTTAGTTTTGAATGCAAATGTCTATGGCGCAGTAGGAATGACTGGCAACGAAAAGAGAATTTAATACCTTGGAGGTTTGGTCAAATCTTCCTTAAATACGCTGAAAGCTTGAATTTCTTAGTCGCGCCCAAATCATTGCCCTGTGTTGTTCAGAAAATGATCTTGTCTAGAGTAAAAAGCGCATAGGAATAGATGCAAGGGAATCCCGGAATCTTGGAAATAACGGGACTGTTTATTTAAGATTTTGTTCTGAGATTTATGCACTCTTTTGAATAATTATCGATAGTCAATGTTCAAACTGGTGATGATGCTTTCTTGGTGGTTAATTTATTGAAACAATTTATTGACTTTTCAAAGTTTAGGTTATAAATTGTCACCTTATTACGGTTGTTTTGAGATTATGGGGATGATTTTTGAGAGATTTACTCTTTATGATTGGTTGGATTGACTCAATACCTTTAGTAATATGGATTTTGACAAAGGAGATAATGGATCTAACAAGTGTGGTACCTTTTGCAATGAAATCATCAAAATCATTTGTCCTTTCATTTAAGATCATATTATGGTGTGAAGTTAATAATTAAAATCAATTTAATATTATGATACTCACATGATTGTGTTTTTGATAGGTACAAAAGCGAACGAAGGAAAAGTGAAGAAGGTACAAAAGCAAACGAAGGCGAAAAGGTGCAAGGCGAAAGAGAAGGCTATCAAACGA
>VDFB02140127.1:0-10380 GCA_007258455.2 Sequoia sempervirens | reverse complement strand
TAAGGGTTTGCTAATTATGGCTTATGGAAAGCTTTGAGTAGCCAAATGTTTGTTGATTTTGTAGTTTCATAACCTGATTGAAGATTTTTTTGGGTTAAGAGTGGTTTTGGAGAAGCTTGAAAGGAACTTGCTTTGAATTTTTGGCCTAATTGAGGTAATTTTCCAACGGAGAGTCAATTATTCTAGTGAATTTTTCAAAACAACCTAATCTAAGCTTTTGATATGCTATAGTAGATCAAAATGGGTTTCAGAATATGTCTTGTTTTTGGGATGATTCAAAGTGGATTGAATGATGCACCTAATTTAGGCATGTTGCCATAGTACTAGGGTTTTGGACCATGACTACAAGAAAGTGCAATTCTGTGGAAATAGAGGTATAAGTGAATGTTTTTGTATTGCACCTATCAAGGTGATGATATTAAAGGTGTATTGATGGTTAGGAAAAGGTCTTGAAGCCAAATTTGTTGTTTGGTGTTTGAAACAATGTGGAACCATGGTGCAAATTGATGACTTGAGTATGTATGTTGATCAAGCTGATTGGTTAAGAGTTCTTTATCAAGTTTTTGCTTTTATTTCAAGAAAATTGATGATGATAAAAGTGTGTTAGGATATAATGGATGGTTAGTAACATGAAATGTTCAATAGATGTATTTTTTCCAATGGAAATAAGTGAAAATGAAGTGGATTTTTGATGAAAGTTTTAAGTGAATCAATGGTGAATTGTAACTGATTTTCTCTATTTGTGGTTCAGGTTAGAAGTACTTTGAAGGTTTGTGGATTTTGGTAGATGCTTTGCATCAGATTTCTTCTTTTGTTTCACTACTATCCAAGATAAATCCAAAACAAGATTAGTTGGATTAGAAGGGGAAGAATCCCCTTCAAAGTAATAAACATGTGGAGAAAAAAAGATGATTTAGGTGAAGCATTCAAGACAAAGGCTAAAGCGGTAGTAATTGAAGATAAACTAGCCTTGTTCAGTAAGGGGGTAGCAGAAGACTTAGGGGAGGTAACACACACAACAGGCAGAGCATCCTTATTTCGACATAGCACAGAAGAAGCCTCTAGAGGAGTAGCACCATCAATAGTAGTAAAATTCTGCACAAAAAGAGAAGGAAGCCTATCATCCTCACTATTAGAAGAATATTCAACATTAGGGCACACTATTAAATATTCTCAAAGAGAATTCTTCTGCCAAGTGGAGGAAGAAACAGGACGAGCACCATGAGGACAATTGCAAGCCAGGTGTCTACTAGGGAAACAACATCTACAATGAAAAGGGATACCTTGATAATCCACCAGCTAACACCAGGCCAACCATTAACCTGAAGCACTACCTCTCCAAGTAAAGCCTGACATAAAGCTACTTCCACCAAAATCCTTGCAAAAGAGGTGTGAGTAAAATTCTTGGAAGCAATGTCTACTTTCAAAAATCTACCAAGAGCATTTCCAATGTCCTCAAAAATAGAGGAGCATAAAAACTGTAAGGGGAGATATGATAATCTCACCCAAACATGCATAACATCCCGTTGAAGGAATGAACCCAAGGCCTCATGGATAGAGAATGAGAGTCTGATTCCCATAGTCCATGATCGAAAATTGCTTATCTATCTTTAGAAGAACAAAATCCTACTACAAAAAATCCTCAAGTAGAAGGATAAATCTCTACCTTACCTTCCACCAATGGAGACCAGTGGTTGGAAATCCAAAGATGCAGCTCATAGAGGGGAGGCCACTAGCGGCAAAACCTGTAGATAAGGGTTGTTTTTGAATAGGATTCAATATTGTCAAGAGACTTCCTTTCCTAAAGAGATAATAGGGGTAGCACTAGCACACTTAAAGGTTGCAGAGAGCCCACCCCAGCATTCTTATTCCATACAACATCCACAAAAGAGGTTTGAACAATTCTCTTTGTTACAGAAGAACACTCACGGAACTCGTCCACAATACATTTAGGGGCAGCCTTGGCCTCAACCACCAACGAGGAACAGCTCAGAGAAGGCATAATATCCGTGACCAAGTCACAGTCGGGCGGTGAAGCAGCAAGTAAGGCCGCTGTAGGGGAGCGACAACAACGGATAGGGGAGCGGGAGTAGGATGATTTCAAAATTGATGCAGGGTGGGAAGGGCAGGAGGAGCCGTCCATCGTCAAAATTTGCCATATGTTATCTCGAAATGGTGCAATAATCATGTTAGGTGTTGTAGACCACATTGGTAAAAGTGATAATCCTAAACTCTGTGGAAATGGATGTAAAACATATTCCAAAAACAAAAAAAATTCCCCCAAATGCTTCTCAAGGGTCTTCATAGCAATGTGTGCACACATTTTCCCTATAAAGTTATTGTTATCTCTATATAAATCAACGATAAATTATATCAAAATTAACTACTAAAAGAGAATTGAAATAGAGACCATTTTTTGTAAGCATGGTCAATCCAAGGTACCAAGAATTAGTGATGCCCACAAAAGAATTATTGGTAGCCATCGCGAAGGCCATCCCATTCTCATCCACACCCTTAGAAGGAAACACAGTTGGAAAGAAAAAGATACTATTGAAGGACATAAAAGATGTTTTCCTCTTATTTTGACGGCGTCGGGGTGCCAAAAATGATGCATTAAACACTGGGTTTGATTGGTTGATATGAGAACAAACTTAGTCTATGGAATCATCCTCTAGCAACATTATACTTGATTCATTGAAATCATCATAGGTGAAAGTCTTGGTGTAAGAAATAGCCATAGTAACACTGGGATAAAATAGGGGCTTAGCTAGAAAAGGGTAGTAATTGGTTCTTTGAGGAAAATCAGTGACTTTGTATTCTTAACATAATTCTTTCACGTCCTCAACTATTTGCATATAAAGGCTCAAATAGCATGTCAGAAATGAGCAAACATGTACTCTAAGCTATCAAGATTAATGTATTTATTTTAGTCGAGCTTAACCTATCAATGTTAGTAGTCAATAATTTTAGCTTAGTGGTGAAGTTGAATGACATGAAATAAATTTATTAACCATCAAATTTTGTTTAGAATAAGACCTTAACATTATAGATTAAAATTAATCTCCTTACAAAATACACTTATATATATATACATATATATAAAACAAATGAATTAATAAAATACACTCTAAAAATTCTAATCACAATTATAATTAAGTATTTAAAACAAAACTTCATTAAAAAAAAAAAAATTATACCACTTTTAATATTTCAATTTAAATGCAAGATATTGAATATGAAAATGAAATTTCATATGTTATAAAAATTACCTTCTTGGCATTACATGAAACTGTACTTTTCAGAAGCACAATCTTGTGGTCAAGACGTCGTCCAAGAACGCACGTGAATGTTGGTATGAGTTTTTTTTACCCTACTTTCGGCGATAGTGAAGAAAATTAGGAACTACCCGTTCACATGGAAAACAACCACACCTGTCAGTTTGGAGTTTCCTGGCATCTTCTTTGAAACACATTTCTTCAAATAAGAAAGAAAATGCATTGCGTACGTTAGCGTATGTTTAGCATTCTACATCTCCTCAAAGATGCGTGGCAAGAATTTTTATTTTTGTTTTTCCTGTTTATTTTAATTAATATTAATTTATAAAATATGATTTAAATTTTGTTTTATAAATTATAAGAATATTGTAAAAATGATAGAAATGCCATTTTGATTTATTTTAAACTATATATTATTTTTGTGTAGACTATTTAGTTTAAATGGCTTTAAATATCTTTTATGTCAGACAGTAACACTTTGTTTAAATATTTTATATAGAAAGTAACAAATAAAATTTAAATAGAATCAGTTAATAGAAAAAAAAAATTAAGTAAAGTATATTAGGTTTTTGAAAGAAAAGTTATTTAAGTTATATGGTCCACACAAATAATAATGTTATTTAAGATAGATAATGATGACATTTCTATTGAGTATCATGATATTTCTTTAGTTAATTTGTTTGTTAAGTGAAAATAAGGATTGTAATATTTAAATTGTGTTAATAATTTTTCTATGATGTTTGTGTGATGTAACAACACATGATGCATAAAGTAAAAAACTCAATCAAAACTCAATTATTAAAATCTAATAGCATTTGTAAGTAAATATTAAGTTATGCAATAGAATTGCTTTGTTCCAATTTCTGAAGATAAGATTGTATCCCACAACTTAATCTTGAATTATACCGCTTATATGATGTGGTTTGTTATCTATATAACCATCTATAATGTGTTTTATTCTAATATACTTAAAAGTTCTAAACATGGAAGTGTTTTATCATATAAAACACAATTATATAATGACATTTTTATTGCCATAATTTCATAGAAATTTTTTTTTTGATAAACTTATATAATAAAAATAATTATATCAAAGAATATAAAAAAAATTACAATAAAAATTATAGTATAATGATCTTCTTCAGTATTACATTAAAATTCACGTACAATACAATAATAAAACTCTTTATCAACTCTTATACATTTAGTAATTTGTCATGTGTAAGTAATCCTGTTGTCAAAGTCATTTAGATGTCAAGCTTGACCTGATCATATTTTTGAATGTTTGAACCTTGGTAAATGACTTTACCTGTCAAACCTGACTTAACCTGTTTGTGAGAGTTTGAACCTTGATAAATGATTTTAAGTGTCAAACCTGACTTAACCTGTTTGTGAAAATTTGAAGATTACTTTTATCACATACCATCATCTTACCAACTATCCTCAACAAATTGAACTAAAACTCCTTTTTATATGGGAAAAAAAATATTTACATATCTTTAAGAGAGGATGAGTACAGAGATCCAACGGCTGCAGAGCAGCAAAACCAGAGAACAAAGCATTGCTGCTAACCACATCACAAACATACAAGTAGAAATCCATTGAAATTAGCATAAAAGCAGGAGCCATAGGCGACTTAAAAAATCATCTGCCTGTATCATAATCAGAATCTTTGTCATAACCATGGCTTGTTGAAGTGGTTGCAGATTCCACGGACACAGGAACGGAACCCAATTGATCAGCAGTCACTTCTTCATCCGTAATATGAACAACACCACTGCCATAATCTTTGTAACTGGTATCGTAAGAAATCCAAAGAATCTGATGAGCTGGAAATGGAGCTTGGCCTTCCAGTATTTGCAGTACCGTTCTAATTCCAAGCCTTTGTTCTGGTTGAGGATGAGAACAAAGCAATCCCAATTTCAGCACTCTTTCCATTTCTTCCACATCATAAACACCACCAAGATTTGGATCGGCTGCGTGCAAGATTTCTCCATTTTGATATAAATCCCTCACCCAATCCACTAGAACTATCTGTTCATTCTCCTTGGACAAATCTACCGGCCTCCTGCCACATGCAACTTCCAGTAAAACAACGCCAAAACTGAAAACATCGGAGCTTGGAGTAACTTTCCCTGTATTTGTGACTTCGGGAGCGATATACCCAACGGTCCCCACGACCCGCGTTGTCTGTGGATTTTGCGCGTGATCGTACAAGCGAGCAAGCCCAAAGTCTCCAAGTTTTGCATTAAGCTCTGAATCGAGCAACACATTGCTGGATTTCACGTCTCTGTGAACCACTCTGCGTTCCCATTGCTCGTGAAGATATAACAACCCTGCAGCGACGCCCTTCAGAATTGCGTATCTTCGGGCCCAAGACAGAACTTCACTTTTTGCCTCTGGATTTGGGAATATCCATTTATCTAGGCTTCCGTTTGGCATGTAGTCATATACAATAAACAGCTGTTTGTTTTTCCTGCACCAGCCCCGCAATTGAACAAGGTTTCTGTGCTGGAGACGACCCACGCTGGAGATTTCTGCAATAAATTCCTTCATTCCTTCAGTGGAGTCCTTCGTAATGCATTTCACTGCAACTTCAAGGCCGCTTCTGGAGAGAACGCCCTTGTAAACCCGTCCGAAACCCCCGCAGCCCACCAGCTGGTCTTTCCGGAAGTTCTGCGTGGCAGCTTTTAGCTCTTTGTAGGGGATTCTGTGAGGCCAAAACTCTAACTCCCATTCTTCAATCAAATCCCTGTCTTTAATTTCTTTCACTTTAAGTAATGCAAAGAAAACGGCTACAAGGAACACAACCAGAGATCCTACAGTCACACCCGCCGTGAAGCCTCTGGTTTTAGTTATCTTCTTTTTTTTGATGAATGAAGGGAGACCTGATAGATCTAGAGGGGGTGCTTGACCTGTTAAAAGTGCAGACCCAGATGAATAGATTAACACAGAAGAAAGAACAACCACATAACTTGCAGATGGAATTTAAAGATCTATGATTATACTAAATTAAATAAGCCCTTCAACCCTCTGATCAAACCTTAAAAGAATTCTCATAATAAAAATGTAAAGCTAATTTTAAAATCTAAACATTTTGTTTTTATGGGTATCCCCAGTCTCCTTTTCTAAAACTATTTCAATATTATATTCACATCACCTTCCGTACTGAAGCTCCAGCCGAGAATGTAATGATCTTCAATTGCATAAGTCCCTGTGGATGCAGAAAACCCCACATACACCTCTTCCTCCAAAACTGCAGAAAGATTGAATTTCCTAACCGATATCAATGGCCGGACAGGCTTCTCCATCCCGACAACTGCAACAGTCACATTGAGGCGGTCATCAACATGATCATAATCAATCCAGGCCTGGATATTCTCTCCACTTTTCATAGTCAAATTGTTAAAATGATCTTTGTCAATCCAATAGGCCGCCGGCCGAGATTCGAAAGACTTAACGCCGTTTTTGTTAACCCCAACATGGTTGTCATCTATATCTCCGAGATCAGGGTCATAAACTGTATCAAATTCGACTGCCAAAAAATGGTTGGATTCAAGACCATTTGTTGTAGGTGTAGCGAGTCCAAGGTACTGGGAATCTGTGGCGCCTACGATGGACTTATTGGGAGCCATGATGAAGGCTAACCCATTTCCATGCATGCCCACAGATGGAGCAGCAATGGAAAAGACAAAGCTAGTGCTGAATGACAAAACTGAATTATTGCTGTATTTTATTTTGATGGGGTTGGGGTAGAGAACACGAGCCATTGAACGGCGGGATTGATTGGTTAGGGTGAGCACCCGGTGAGAGTGTATTGAAGCATCCTTTAGCAGTATTATACTGGATTCGTTGAAATCCCCATAGGTGAAATTCTTGGCGCAGGCAAAGTGTGAGCTAAACAATATCCATGGAAGCACTATGATAAAACAGGAGCTTATCTGGCAAAAAGTACTCATTGGCTCTTCTAAGAAAACTAGTGCCCTGAAATTCTTAATATAATTCTCTCTGACGGTTTACATGCACTCTACGAATGAATATACTCCTCATTCTCTTATTGTCCATCCAATCCATCCAATCTTTAGAATGTAGATTTGATTCATTTACTGATTAATTGGAAATCAGAATATAATGAATTTTTATTTTCAATTAATTAATAAATATGATCAAATATACATTCTGCAAGTTGCTTCCATCTGTATGCAATCTGATTATTTTAATTTGGTTGAATAAGTCAAAGTCACAGGTGGTACTTACAAGATTCTTAGTTTACTCTTGTTTATTTTAAAAGATCTTTAATTTGTTTCGTAAAGTTGTTGATTTTGTGTATGAAGATTTTTATCTCAGAATAAATAAATTAAACTATTAAATAAATATAGTAAATAAATTATATTTAATGACTCAAAATATTTAAAAATTTCAAGTAATTAAATAGTTTAAAATATAAACATATATTTCAAAATATTTCAAATTGAAATTATTATCAATTGAAATAAATTCTTATAATAAATAGTTTGAATAAATCTATTAAATTTTAATTTATAAAAAGTAAATATAAAATATAAATAATTTGATGGAACAAATAGAATATAAACATGATGTTTATTTTTTTTAAATCTTGAATTTTGAAGGAAAATGTCAACATAAATTCATACTCCTCTATTAAATAGTATAACAAACTTATTAATGATATCAACTCTTTCATTACAAAAATTAAAATAAAAAATTTCACATTTATTATTTTGAGATGATAGGGGAAGGGTATCAGTAGTTGCTACAATTAATGTCGTGCACCTTAAGTTCCTAAATGATATCTCAAATTTTAATTTTTGTTTAGTTTCTTTAAATGCAATTTTACAGCTTATAGCTATTGTTTCGGCTTCATGATAGTTACCATGAACATAGGAGGATTCATTATATACACAAAGGTCAACAAGTGGTCATGCAAGGTGACATCCCATACATATTCTTTTTCGTCCCATAATTGTTCATGTTGACTACCACAAAATTTGCACAATTGATCCAATGCATATACACAAATACGTGTTGTACAACTCCTTCAATTAAATACTCTTTTTTAACTACTGAATATAAAAGAGACAACTATTGGTACATTTGATTTTTTTTAATAAACTTTTAATTAGAATGTATTAGTTATTGAACATTTCCCGAATTAAACACCACATACATAATCAATAATTATTATTATATTTATTAAAGCCAACCAGTGTTTAACTGGACGGCTAAATGTAATGCCTGCAATCATATCCAACCTAGCTATGAAATCTAACACAGGTAGGGTCGCAACAACAATACGATATAGGGGAAGTAATATTGAATCCCATTTTGAGTAATTGTTCGTGACTGACAAGACACTGAAAGGAGGGGCGGCTCCTGCAACTAGCCGACTGCTAATAATTAACCAGCTAAGGAGGCTTTGAAATATTAAAATTCAAAGGTTGACTATAGATTATAAAAATCTGATGAACATTAATTTTCACATGCACTCAGCCTTTTCGTGGTACAGAAAGTCTGGTATTGCTACCTTATTAAATATAGTAGGTAGAAGAAAAGTGAAAATCTTCTTTGCGGACGAAACACGGATGTGCGTTTGACTGACTGAGTTTCTTTTGAATTTCTCAACAAACACTTTATCTTTATTTTGAAGAAAATTAAGTAGTTACCAAGAAGATTCTGGGTAAGTCCAAAATATCAGGCGTGGGTACACTACCTACAGCTGGGCGGAATCTAAAAATTATATCTGTTTGTTAATATTTTTAATAGTTGGAAAGTTAGCTGTATTTATTTATATTATATATGGATTGGTTGGTTATTGAATGGGTTGGTTAGTGATTTAGTGATAAAAATGCCATTATTATTTAATGACATTATTATTTGTGTGTATTATATATATTAATAATTTTAAATTTTTTTTATTATAATATTAATTTTTAAATATATATAATATAACAAGCTTTTTATTGTTTAAAAATATATGATATTTTTAAAATTTAAGATATGAAATATTTTTATTTGTTTAATTTTTTTTTTATTGTAAAAATATAAATATTATTAGAGTTTTATTTATTTATTGTATATTAAAGAAAAATAAGAATGAGATATATAATTAAAGAAAATTAAAAAAGATAGTTTAGATGGCTGGGATGGTGTTACTTAAGATTTTTAAAGAATTGTAAATAAAAAAATTCAATGATTATTATTAAATTTATTACTTTTTTATATTCTTAAAATCTATTTAATTTACTTGATTAATAATTATGATCACTAATCATTAATGTACAACTAAATGATTTAATCAAATTTTTGATAGTAAAACTATATATGTTTTATACTTTTTCTTATCATTTTAGACTCTTTTTTATTATAGTGTTCTTTATGTGATGATTAGTGTACAAACTACTTGTGTTACAATATTGACATTTTCAAATAACATGGTCTTTAATCTCTTTCCATTAGCATACATGCCAAGGACTATTTCTTATCACTTATTTAATCCATTCATTATCTCTTTTACAGGCACAAAACTAACCAAGGTAAGATCTATAAATGTCAATTTGACACATAAAATTTCAAATTCCGAATTAGGCCCTTGCTAAATGTTAGACATAGAAACAAATTAAAGCTACCCAAAACTAACTGTGAGGCACTAGATGAAGCAAAACTATTCTTACAAATAAATGAAATCAAAAAAATAAATTTAATTCCTACAAGAGAATGTAAATGCTCAAAATGTTAAGTAGCATGATGAAATATCATAATAAAATTTATGAATAAAAATCCAAGGGAGTTTATATAAACATACGAAAGAGGGGAGGAAAAACCAACTCAATGAAAAAGGTAACTTCAACTACTTAAAATAGGTAAGAGCTACACTAATAAAAAAGATTTCATCTATCCACATTTGACTCAATCACTACAAATTGGAAAGATAATCTAAATATATAAGAAAATAGATAATATCTAACTAAAGAAAATAAAAGAAGACTACACTAACACACATCTTAAGTACTATTTTTGTGGGTGAAAATATAAGTCACAAAAAATGACACTTGGTGAATAATGGTCATGTGAACTAGATATTAAA
>VDFB02140126.1:0-58102 GCA_007258455.2 Sequoia sempervirens | reverse complement strand
CTTTTTCAATTAATACCTTTCCACTTTCAAGCATTTCTCACACAAAGTGATATTGAACATCTACATGTTTAGTATGAGCATGATACATAGGATCTTTGGCTAAAAAAATAGCACTCTGACTATCACATTCAAGCCTAACTTGCTTGCAATTAAAACCAATACCTGATCCAAGCCTCTATAACCAAACTGCCTCTTTAGAGGCATGTGTGGCAGCCATGTACTCTACTTCTGTGGTGGACAAAACAACTATGGGCTGCCTCTTACTCATCCAACTAACCGGGCAGCTCCAAACAAAGTAACCATAACTATCATTTTCCAATTCCACTATCCGTGATCTCTGCTCAACTGACCAAACCCCCAGATGTCCAATGACCTGGCTCCATATCAATATTATTTGAAGTTCCATGATAAACCGAAATAGCAATCCTAAGTCCCCCGGTAATGATTCAAAATTTAACATAAGTCCAGTGTTCTTTACCAGGGTTAGACATAAACCTACGAAGAACTCCCACTGCTTGTGCTATATCTGGTCTAGTATAGACCATTGCATACATTAAACTACCAATTGCACTAGCATATGGAATTTCATACATTTCCTCAAAATCAAAATCAGATTTAGGACTCATATCTAAACTTAACTTCGTGCCAACTGGTAAAGGAATATTAATCGGTTTACTGTCCTGCATGTTAAATCTTTTCAAAATAGTATCAACATAATTAATCTGACTTAAGCAAAGCTTTCTGTTACCTCTATCTCTACTGATCTCCATACTGAGGATATATTTTGCAGCCCCTAGATCTTTCATCTCAAATGTGCTCGAGAGTTGTGCTTTCAATTCTTTGATCATTACCTTGTTGTTACCAATAAACATGTCATCAACATACAAGATAATAATTAAAAGCTGATCATCAATAATTTTTATATAAACACAATGATCTTCCTCACTCCTAACAAAACCAATTTTTAATGCAAAAGCATCAAACTTCTGGTACCACATTCTGGGTGACTATTTCAATCCATATAAAGATCTCTTTAACTTGCAAACCAATTCTTCTTTTCCTTTTACAACAAAACCTTCAGGTTGCTTCATATAAATCTCCTCATCAAGATTCCCATGCAAAAAAGTAGTTTTCACATCCATTTGCTCAATTTCAAAATCATAAGTAGCAGCAATAGATAAGAAGAATCTAATAGAAGTTAATTTAGCAACAGGAGAGAAGATTTCATTAAAATCAACTCCCTCTCTCTGGGAGTAGCCCTTGGCTACTAATCTAGCCTTGTACCTTTCAAGATTACCATCTGCACCAATCTTCTTTTTAAAGATCCATTTACAACCAATGGCCTTTCTATCTTTGGGAAAACTCTCAAGATCCCATGTGTCACAAGTATCCAAGGATTCCATTTCCTCATGCATAGCTTGTGACCAAAGCTTATTCTCATTTGAGGACAAAGCTTCCCTATAAGAACTGGGTTCATCATTAGTACTCATTAAAGAAAAAATACAACGGAAATTAGGTGGGCTATACCTATCAATAGGATTTTGTTGTCTTGTGGATCTCCTTAAAGGAGTTTCTTCTGGTTCCTCAATATTCTCCTCTTGAGCCTCTATTTCAGAAGAACTCTCTGAACTCTCTTCTTGAGATTCATCCACTTGTTCTTCAACATGTGCATCTTGTTGCTTCTCTGTATTTGTCTCAAAATGCACTATTTGAGAATTATCCTTTTCCTTTGGTTGTTCTTCTTCTGAATAAGCTCTAAATTCCCTAAAAATAACATCTCTAAATAAAGAAACTTTTCTTGTTAGTGGATTCCAAAGCTTGTAACCTTTTACATTTTCACCATAACCTATGAATATGTATTTCTGTGCTTTAGGATCCAATTTAGATCGCTTTTCTTGAGGCACGTGAACAAAAGCCTCACAACCAAAGATCCTTAAATGTGCAACACTAGGTTTCTTATCTAACCACATCTCATAAGGAGTTTTATCTTCAATAGATGAACTAGGGGATCTATTGATTAAATAACAAGAAGTACATACTACTTCAACCCATAAGGACCGTTCAAGCTTAGCACTACTTAACATACTCCTAGCTCTTTCCATTAAGGTTTGGTTCATCCTTTCTGCTACTCCATTTTGTTGAGATGTATATGCAGTAGTTTTCTATCTCACTATTCCTGCATGCTTACAATAGTCATCAAATTCCTTAGAACAATACTCACCACCATTATCTAATCTCAACACTTTTATCTTATAATCTGATTGTTTCTCAACCAAAGCCTTAAATTCCTTAAACTTATTAAACACATCAGATTTTTTATTCATAAAATATATCCAAGTGTATCTTGAGACATCATCAATAAATGTGACATAGTATCTAGATTTTCCAATAGAGTCAATATCCACAAGACCCATTACATCTGAATGAATAATCTCTAATAATCTTTTAGCTCTATTTATACCACTAGGAAATTTAGATCTAGATTGCTTTCCAAACACATAGTGCTCACAAAAGTCATTTTTGCCAATATCATAATTAGGAATACCGTCAACCAAATTTTTATTAAGAATGGTCCTAAGACCTTTTTCACCTATATGGCCCAGTCTATGGTGCCATAGCATACATGTATTTTCAGCTTCAGTTACATTTGATAAAATATTTACATTGGAGGTATTCAGCTTAAACAAAGTCCCAATCTGAGATCCTTTAGCAACCACCATATTCCCTTTCACCAATCTGCAACCACCTTTGTCAAATGTCACATGCATTCCAGAATCATTAAACTTAGAGACATAAAGTAGATTCCTTGCAAGTCTTGGAATATGTAAAACACCATTAAGTGTATTAACACTACCATCACTGAAACACAATTTTACCTCTCCTTTGCCAACAACTTTTGTTGTGATGTTGTCTCCAAAGAAGACATCTCCTCCATCATATGCAGTATATTTAGAGAACCACTCCTTTCTAGGAGTCATATGATAGGAGCAACTTGAATCAAGAAGCCAAGAGTTATCAACAACAGTATTAGAAGAAATGACTAATGCATCATTACTGTCATCTGATTTTTCTATAGAAGCATCAGTACTCTTCTTCTTGCTCTTACAATCCTTTTTAATATGTCCAGGTTTTCCGCAATTCCAGCACTTTACCTTACTCTTACCAGGGGTTTTTGATCATCCTTTAGACTTACCCTTTCCTTTCTTGTCTATTTTGGATTCCTTCTCTTTAGGCCTACCTCTTACAAACAAGGCATCTTGGGAGCCAATTTTAGGTTTCCTCCTCATCTCCTCTGATAGGAGAGTAGGAATAATGTTGTCCATCTTTGGATCTGCACCATTACCACTAATTGCAACTATTAGATTTTCCCAAGAATCTGGTAAAGAGCAAAGCAATAAAATGCACTTATCCTCATCCTTAAGCTTTACATCTACTGATGCTAACTGACTAAGAATTAAATTGAAAGCATTTAAATGTTGTGCTACTGAATCACCATCTTTCATTTTCAATGAATGTAATTTCCTTTTCAGATACAACTTATTTGTTAGACTCTTTGTTTGATAAATGTCTCCTATTCTTTTCCACAATTTATATGCACTGGTTTCCACTGAAACATTTAAAAGAACAACATCAGCAAGACACAATCTAATTGTTCCTCTTGCCTTTTTATCTAACTTAGCCCAATCTTCATCTGACATACTTGTAGGTGTCTTTGTCTCATTATTAACCGCTAACCATTGATCTCTTTCTTCAAGAAGATCTTCCATTTTTAATTTCCACATTTCATAGTTAGAACCATTGAACTTTTCAATATCTAATCTTGAATTCATTGTAACAAAAACTTAATTCCAAAAATCAGCAAATTACCAAAATAATAAGAGCTCCCACTAAGCCAATAAATCCTTCAAACTTTAAGAGAAAGGCGTCCCAATACTCTACCCAACCTCAGCTCTGATACCAAATGTTGAAAAATGAGGTGTTTTCTTAGCTTAATACTCTGTAAAACTTCAAAAATTGCTGTTCTAAGTAAGTCTTTTCTTTGTTACATAAATTCTTTGTGGATGATTATCTTGATTAATCCATTTTATTGTTGTAGAATGTAGAGAGAATTATTTAGAAGAACTAGACAGGATAATAGAAAGATCACACAAGATATACCGTGGAGAAACCCTTTCGGAAAAAACTCCACCAAGAATTATTCTATTATTCAATCTCTGAAATACAATAGCTCCAATTCTTGCTTGAGAATGCTTCTTTTGTCTTTGCCAATCTTCTTCACACCTGCAATAACAAATCTGAAAACTCTATTCAACTTGAATGAGATATAGAGACAATATGCAACCTTGTAATTCCAAATGGTGATAATTACAATGCATAAGCTCAAGCCCTGAAAGGTACACCATATTCCTTCAAGTAGAGTTGTTCAGTTGAAGACTAAAGCTTACAACATGTGCATCATGCATTTGGGTGTCCCAAACTGAAGCTACAACTTCTCCTTCACTTCGGTGATAATTCCAAAGCTATTCCTCAAAGATGGCTTCAAGTAAAGCTACTTAACTGAGCCTTCTAAAATATCTTATCATGCATTGAGTTAATTCCAATAAAGCATCTTGGGTGCCCAAGTTGGTTTCAAGTGCTTTATAGTTAACTGAAACATTTACTCAACACCATTTCCAAAGAATGGTCATCCCTTGTTAACTGGAGGTAGTCCCTGTTATCTGTCATACAACTCAATGTTATTTAGCCATGCATTACAAGTTAACTGAAGCTAACTACATGCAACTGAAAATAACTAACATGCATGCAACATGCACTTGCATGCAACTGAAGATAAGTGAACTGAACTGAACTAAACTGAACTGAATTGAACTAAACTAAACTAATTCTGAACTGAACTGAACTGAACTGAACTAAACTGAACTGAACTGAACTGGTCTGAACTTAACTTAACTGAACTTAACTGAACTTCAAGCATGCAAACATCAAATCCTAACTCCTAGGATCTTTACATGCATTCAGAAGTGTTAACTGTTACTCTGTATAGTTAACTGAACACAAGGTGAGTTTCACCTTACCATATGAGTGTCCCATGTGTCCCTATTATTTAGGAACTCAATATGGACTCCCTCACATGCTTCTTACATTTAGAATTAATTCCAAATGTCAATAATCATGATTATTTCATCAAATATTAATCTCACAATAATCTTACTGTTGTTGAACACATTCCAAGAATCAAGGAGATACATGAAATAATTAATGTTTAGGATTTGCAATTTAATGGCAACCTATTTCCAACAAAAGGCTCCAGTCCGGTAAGCGTGAGTCTGGTAAGGAGTCTAGTAAGAAGGAGTTCTGGTATAACCAAGGTCCAGGAAAGTAAGTGGCTAAAGTTGAATACCAGGTATCGGGTTGCAATGTGAAATGAAATGTTAAAATTTTAGATTTGTCTAATGATCCTAGTGATCCGATATATGTACAAGGATTCATGATATTCTTTTTGAAATACGTGTTAATTATGGATTTTTTGTAATAACATTTCAATAATGGTTTTATTTACATAAGATGTTATAATATGTTTTTTTTTTTAAAAATAGGGGATTTAATATATATGGAATTTGTGATTGCAGGAGATATTGATTGTGATGCAAAGCTCAGGTATGGATGATATAATAGACTTGAATCATAGATGGAATAATTCTTAATCCAGTTTGATCACTTTGGGAGGTGATAATGCAGACAACTTTGAGTCCACCAAAATGTTGGGGGTCTCAGTATTTCACATATGGTGGGAACAAATGCTAATCTTTGGGAGAGCCCATTTCTGAGAGTGACAGAATCGGAGCCAAGCGAAGTGTAGGGGGTGAAAATTCCACCTTCTCATTTTGAATATATGGGAAGCCCCTACATATTATCATGATTTGAAGTATCATCCTGAAAAAGATTCCAGATGAAAAAGTAGAACCTGAAGAGCTTCAATGAGTAATTGGAGTTCATTTCCATTGACTTCAATTGCAATTCTCTTATTGGTCACAATATTCCATGTGCCTTGATGAAATTGGTCCCTTAGATTTCCTCTCATGTAGTTGTCTTATCTTATCTGAGCCTTGTGTTCTATAAAAGGCCAGAGAATGCTTCATTTTTATTTTAAGTTCAAAATTTGAGGATGTCAGAGGAGCATAAACTTTTTTAAGTTTTGTTCTTTTTTCTTATTTTATGAACCATTCTCGCGTAAAACTTTGTATGCACATAGACATTAATTGATATTAGAGCTTTATGGATAGCTACCTATCTCAGTATCTTTTGTAGATGGTTTTGTAAGTTTGTCCAAACAAGACTGTATGTTGTGTCGTTTAAGGGTGCATACAGAACCTACTCGGTGTCCATAAACAAAACCCTCTCTTTAAAATCTTGCACTGTTTTATACGTAGCTGTGAAGCAATCTAGTGAACTATAAAGCGGTTTGCTCTATTTTGATTAATTCTTTGGGGCATCCATGGAGAATAACTGGGAGAAACTTTTATTTTTCACTATATTTTAGACTTTGTTTTAGAATGGATGTTTAATATTTTTGAAAATGTTCCAAAAAATATAAATGAATGGAAATAATTTTGTTGAAAATATTTTATTTTCCATGGAGTTGTTGAATGCTTAATACTAAATCTACTTAAGTGATGGAAAAAATTTGTGATGTTCATGTAATATTATGTCAAATCTTTTAGTTTCATGGTATTCAAATTTATCAATTCAATTTGAAATGTTATCTAAAATGTTTAAAGAATAGTCGCAGTCCCCCTTGAGATTAACAATAAATGTCACATCATTACCTGAGAGTGACCCTAGTGCAACCATGACCTAATTATCAGAGACTTGGGATTGAACGAAAGCCAATCTTTATCCTGTGAATGCAAAATTTACCTTTAGGTTGTCTTTGTTCCATATCTTTCAAGAAGGATAGGCTCTTCGCGATCTTGTCTATGGAGATTTTATTCGACCTATTTACTGTGAGTAAAACTGTCATCAACAATGACCTTTGGCTCCACTTCCAGTTCATTGTGATCCAATAGTACATGCTAGACAGAGATTGTGGGATTACAAGTTCTAGTTATGTAGGACACGACACTATGCTCAGTTGGTTGTCGTTATTAGTTACTTTACCAATCTCTTCGTCGAAGGGAAGGGCCATCTATCAAATGATAGATGTGTGGGGGACCGTATTATGAGTCTGTGGTTGGTGGAAAAGTGTTTGAATGATGCTTCTCCTCCACAACAAGCGACAAAAGAATCAAGATTTGAAAGGAAGGATCTTAGACCGTCTTACAACTATTTGTTCTAAAGCTCATTGGAGATATGTATGTAAATGTATGTATTCTTGTTTTGTTGTAACTTCTGAAGTTATTGTAATGAAATGGAATCTTTATTGTAATATGATATGGCATCTTGATCATATATTCTCAATAAAAGAAAGAATTTTTTTATTGCAATGACTTGTTACCTAATTTACTTACTCGTATGGTGTAAAATTAGAAATTTTTACTGCATTGAAGGGTTGGAATGTTACACTTAGGGGCTTGATTGTTGGGAGGTTATGTAGTAATCATCTCAATATTGATATTGTTAGAATATAAGACCCTTGGATTTGGAAGCTTTGTGGCAAGGTTGAGGTATCTGCAATGTTAATTTTTTTCTTTTCTTTTCCTGTCAGGAGGATAGATCTAGGGTCAAGTTGTTGATGGACTTTGGTTTTGGGGTTTTAATGGTCCAAGCCTTCAAAATTGGTCACTTGGTTTCAATCCTATTTTAGAAACATTCAAGTTTCCTATTTGGGTCTATCTACATGGGCTCCCCTTGGAATTTTGGAATGCAAAGATTTTCATTTCTATTGCCAATTCTTTTGGACAATATTGTGCTACAAATTAGATCACTATATTTATGAAGAGCTTGTTATTCATGAGATATTGTGTGCTTGTGGAGAGAAATCAAAATCTTCCCACTCAGATTACCCTGTCTTCAAAATCTAGATCTTGGGTGCAATAGATTGACTATAAAGACTCTCTAGTTATCTGCCATTCTAGTGGTGTAGTGGGTCATACCTTCACTACCTTTTTAAAGAATAAGAAACATCACTTTTTTTGGAAGAATAAGGATCATATGTTAGCTTCTAAGGAGGATTCCATTACTCCTTCCTTTCAGAAAGTTTAGAAAGTGGATCTTAAAGGGTATTACTCCTATGGATTTTAATGCCTTGGGAATGGGTGAAGGTTCTCCCAGTGATTGTATGACTCCTCTCTATCCCAAAAAATCTAGTTTTGGAGAGAAGGATCATCGTTTTGAAATCAAGCAATGATCATCAAAACAATTTTTTAAACCACCCTGACTTTGGGTGGCTATACAATCTTTTAATCTTGTTGTTCCTTTTGTTATCTTTTGTTGTCCTCTTTAGGTGTTAGTTGCTATTGGTTGTGCTCCAAGTTCTATATTTTTCTTGTACAAGGGTCATGGGCCTTTCAAAACCCTGCTTACCTAACAAAAACATTTATTCCTATGACTTCTTCATATAGATTGGCTATTTTATGATTTGAATTCTTACCATAACCTGTATATTCATAAAATTCGTTCAACATGCAATCATACAAATAACTTTAATACTAGTCAAACAATTTAGAAATAAACTCAGGATGGCCATAGAAGCTTGCATAAGCCAAATTCATAAAATATGTCATATGGAAAAACAATTTTGTGAGGATCTCAAATGAGAAAACAAACAACCCAAACACACTTTGTCTAGTATCAAAATCTAATGAAAGCTACTGATTAGTGGCTCCTTGTGTGAATTTTGTTAATTTGAATTTAGATACCATATCCTATAACTATATTTTATTAGGTTAAGTTAATACCACGGGCCATAACTGCTAGAGGCCCTCTCATAGTACATATATAATCACTTAAATCTAGCGGGAAGGGCACTAGGATGATATTAATTTCTGGTTTGCAAGCTCTATAAGGGAGGCAAGTGGGATTTCTCATTTCAATGGACATGGGGAGTTTACCATAAAATCTCATAATTCAATTTTCATTATATTATGTATGTTGAAGATCTGTGGAATAGTTTGAAGAAAACTCCTAATTTAGCACCTATAGAGTTCAGATTTGTGAGACATTTAATTTGTGGAATGCGCAAAACAATTTGAGATGTTAAAGTATTATTAAAAAGAAATATGGTAGGATCAAATAGAGCCTTAGCTACAAATGGGTAGATATAATAAAGAAGTTTACACACCAAATAACATCTAGGGTCCTATTAGGATTGCATACATAAGCTAAACTTACCACTCTCATTTCTGGCAATTAAAACTCGAGAAATTAGATTTGGAATCAGAGTATAAATTTGGATCTTAGATCATAATTAGAAAATTTACACTAGAATTATCTTTCAATAAGTATCCCAAAAGTTTGTGTTTTCAAATTGAAAAAGTTGCACTTCATTTCCTTGCTGAGATTTGATTTGATGCTAGCTATGAAAAGTTGAATTGTAATCATTGGTTGATATTCGATTTAGGTTCCATAAAACCGGTAATGGATGCCACACTTATTTTGAGGGATCTCCAGGGTTTTTCGAAGGAATGCTGGCCTATTTCCTTTTATTCAAAATATTAGCCTAGACATGTGCATAGGAAACATGTGACAGAAAAAATGCAGGCAAATAAAACAAATACAGATGAAGCTCTGATTTTATTAAAATGACTTGCATGCCTTTTATACAACAGAGGTCTGAATCCTCTATTTGGAAATAGATTGGACTCTAATCAGGCCACAAATTAGGGAGTTTATTCACAAAACGAGACGACTATTTTCCACTAATTTAGTAGGTATTAACTGAATCTACATAATCTAGAATATCAATGATGGTAACAATTTTTTCTGAACACTCCCATTTTAGCCATCATCTATCATTATTAATTTTTTACAATTTTAGTCTTCTCAATCTACAATTTATGTTTGAGATTGGGGGACATTTGGCTGGACATGTCAGCAAATATGCTTTCAGTGCCACAAAACTTCAGCTCCACTTCACCATCTTCAGTTTTCTTGCAAATAAAGTGGTGTTAGATTTCTATTTGTTTCATTCTCACATGGAACTTAAATTATTATCATAATTCTTGATAGTAGGCAGCGGTGGTTCATATCCTAAATCTTTAAGGAACTTCTTAAGCCAAACCACTTCCTTTATTGCTTGTGTTGGTACTTATATTCAATCTTTGTGAACACAAAGTAACTGTCAGTTACCTCTTGCTTCCCAGCTGACTCATTCATTTCCAATCTCAAATCTCTTCTCCTATCAACATCACCCACCCAATCAACATTACAGTACCCAAGATTGTAATGGCACACTTTCCCTATCATAAAGTTCTAGACAACCATAATCAGTTTTTGAATTCACCATGTGCACATGGCATACATCTTACTTAAGAGAGAGCAACTTTGTAGGCGAGGAATGGTGATGAAGAGAGCTAATTATTTAATGTTGTATTTTTTTATAATTAATATATTATAAAGAATGATAATCTTTTCCTAATGTTAGTCTAAATTAATTAAATAAATTCATATAATTAGAAAGGAATTAACTTAGACTAAATTAAAAATACAAGAATTGATAATTGAATAATAAATATTATATTAAGATATTAATAACAAAAGTAGAGTGACCCTCCAACAATATAAAAACTAGATTGATTCTCTCTAGGAAAAATTCAACAGATTAGATAGTGCCTTCAATAGCATGAGTTCCATCACTTATGGAATCATGAATAGAGCAATTTCCAGTACATTGTCTGGAATGTCAAAGGTAAGAAAAATGAAATGTAGAATGAATGCAAACCAAGATGCTGAAATGTTGGATGAAGACAATGTTGGTGATGAGGTGGACCCCTGGAGAAATGATCTAGAACTATTAAAAAAGGAATAAGACCTAATTAACTATCAAAAAGAATAGTTTGGTTTTTTGTTACATTTCTTTGTTTTGGGGGCATGTGTGCCTTTCTCTCGTTGGCCTGTGTGCCCTGTTGTTTCATGTTTTAGATTGTTTCTTATTTTTTGTTGTTTTTTTGGTTGGCCTGTAGGTCTAATTATGGTTTGAACTAGTGGCCAGGTGGCCTACTTTATTGTTTTTATTGTTGTTTTGTTCGAGATCAGAGCCCTTTCCTTTATTTTTAATCAAAAACAAAAGAAGAGTGACCTTAGTTCTAGGAATAATTGTGAAGAATAGATTTGATGTAGCTTACTAAATTTCACTCACCTGTCTAGAAAATGCTTTGGAACTGTCATAGTCTCTGAATTTTGTATAGTTTGATCCTCTAGTTTTGGGTTTCACACAATGCATATTCATCATATAATACATGAATCTAATCCACTAAAAAGCACACTTATGCTCTTCAATTAATTGGACTCTAATCTCTACTAGATACTAAAGGTTGGTAGCATTGAAAATACAATGGGGAAGTTGTTGGACCACAAGGTTCAATTTATCTTAGGTTCAATGGGGACGTGGAGGGACCATCACTCTTTTTTTAAAATCAGACAACCTACTCCATTTGGTGCATAAAAGTAAAAAAAAAGGTGTCATTTTTAAGGAAAAAATGTTAAAAGCTCCTAAATAGCTAAATGGGAGATGATTTCCATTGCAAATTCAACATATTGCAATGAATTTGTAAATTTTACTTTGTTTTAAATTGCTTAAGTTATTTAAATAGCCACCCCTAGCTCCCCACAAATCATCTTGTTTTCATTCCCGAAATTCAATATATTTTTGTTGTTGTTCATCAAACTACTTACCTACATCATTGTGTCCCCTAATCCCATATGTGGGTGCTGGTGGGTTCTATTGTCCATGAATTGTTAACAAAGTCAGCCTAAATAGTAAGAGTGCATGATTTTCCAAACAATTTTTGTAGTTGAATTAAATTTTATACATATTAAATTATATGGTTGTATGGTTGTATTTAAGCATTTTTCCCTAAAATACAATAAAAAAATTACTACAAATATATCCCATGAAAGGGAAATTTTGGGAAAACCTTCAATATTCTAAAGGATTATAGTTGTACATGTTTCTAGTCAATGATGTTTCCTTCTTTAAACATGATATGCCTTAACATTTGAAGAAAAAAATTGAATCAATCAAATTCCCCTTATCAAATTCCTTTTTACAGCTAGAGTGGATTCTCATGAATTCATCTTTTCATTAAAAAAATTCTCCATTACATTCATTGCACATTCACGAGAATCCACTCTAGCTATATAAAAGGAATTTGAAAAGGGGAATATGTTTCATCTGAATCTTCTGATTTTTCACATACAAGAGACTTCACAAATTGTGTTGTGCTTCCAGGGATGGCTATATTTCAATCAATTACTGTCATAGATTTTTTATATGATTGTAGGTGTAGATCAAATTCAACATGATTTCGACAAAAAGTTTCACATACTTTATTTATACGTACAAATGATGGTCGTAGTGTCTCAAACATCCTTTGACAAATCTTCACATTTGAAAATTCTTGCTTGAATGCTTCAAAAAGTTCACTTTGTGTTGTATCTATAAAATGTTTTGGATGAGAAATATTTCTACCATCTTCACCTATCATTTGTATAGTATCCCTTCTATTGGAAGAAATATGAGAGTGGTTGGTCTGGAATATTTAACCACCTATTTCTTTACATCTTCTGAAATTCTATCTTTTCGGGGAACCCTACAAATATTTATCCATTTTTTCTCATTTTTTTCATCTATTCCGTTTCTCTTTTCAATATACCTTTGAAAAGTTCTCCTAGAAACATTTAGTAATTCAGAAATTGCTTGAACTTGTCTTCTATGTGATAATTTCTTACTATAAATTACAGTCATCAATGCTCTACGTGCAACACTTGGATCACTAGATCGATTCTTGTTTTCAATACAATTCAATGCTTCTTGCAAGTTTTCAACAATTGTTTGTTTTAATGAACTTGATGATTTTTTCCCATTATCAACCCCTAACAACTCCAAAGTAGGGGTCATTTATTTTTGTCTAAATAAATTTGCAACTAACTGTGCTCTTCCAATTAGAGATTAAATTTCTTCAAAAAAATCATCCCATATTCTTTTAAAGTGTAATTTTACTATTCTTTCAGATAATAAATCTTTAGATGAAATATTATTGAAAAGAGAATCCTCATCCATATCCATCAAATTTTCTATGTACCATAGAAAAAAAATTCTATTACTAGGTTTATTTTGTTCTTGTACCTGTACGTCACCTTGGTCATCAATATTTTCCATGGGTTGTTCTTCAGTAGATGTTCCTTCACCCACTTTTCTCTAGGATCTCTCTTGTTTGATCATACTTCCTTGATCTATTCCTTGGATTTTCTATCACAAATTTCACTCAAATTTGAATTCACCTGCATACAAATGTACACACGTGCTTTCAATGTTATGTAGTTAATATTGCATAAATAGAACACTAAATATTGTTCATTTGTTTTAAAGCCAATGATGGTTTATGGTGTGGATGGAAGGAATGCTGGCAACAACCTTATGACAAGGACTACTCATTGTGGAAACTATCATTTTGGAAGCAAGATGCAAACCAATCATTGTGGAAACTGTTGCTCAAAATATTCTCTTTTGTGAGAAAGCCTGATTTGATAAAAGCGGATGATCCTAGTTGATAGGATATTTTGGCTCCATTGATATATGGGATAGCTTTATGATTGATATCTTTGGTCTGATTTTGTGAAATATTGGATTCTGATGCTTCTTCAAAAGATATCGATGCTTCCAAGTCAATGTAGAAACCCTCCTTACAGTCATGGACATAGATTCATGTGAATTCAGCTATAGCTTGATCATTTGCAAATACAGTCTAGAGTAGACTTGACTCTTATTCTAGAGGAAGATCATCTATGTGTCCAAAGGTTTGACAAGTGTCTCATTTTGGGAAATGGCAGTGTTTGGAGTTTGGATAGGATCAACTTCAAATGTTTGATCATGGATGGTATATTTAGGTCGATGAGAGGATCATTGTGGACTTCATGTTCAAGGGTATGATCTTGGTCAGAAATAGGTGTGTTTTGGATGACATGATTATCTAGGACTTCTTCAATGGACTTAAGGATGGGGTCATGGGATAGAATACTTCGATCTTGACATGAAGGTGAAGATAGGATGTCATGCTTTGGACTTTCTTTTTGACATGTATCCCAAGGTGTAGGCAATGTGATGTGATTTTGGAGACCATGACCAAATTTATTTTCATAACTAAATGTAGCTTGGGATGGAGTGAATATGAACGAATTAGTGGATGATGGACTAGGATAGGGGGTGGAGGCTTGGAATGGGTTGAGAGATGATGGACTAGGATAGGATGTGGAAGCTTGGAAGGAACAAGTGGAAGGTTGGTTTCCCTTGTCAACGTTAGGATAGGGATGACTAATAGACGTTTGTTGTGGATAAATGGAAAGCGACTCTTGATATTGAGGGTAGGTGAATGGAGGACTAGAGCTTATAGATTGTTGGTGAGATGGGTAGATGGATGGTTGAGTCAAGACTATGGGTGATTGGGATGGAGGATTGATCCATTATCTCTTGAATTCTATGGCTTGTTGGTAAATTGACCATTGCGGAGTAACTGGTATTCAATTCAACTACAAAGAATATGAAGGTGAATTGAAGACATGGTGGTGAGGTGAACTCTAGAAAATAAAAATGCAAAGGTAAATGACTTAAGCCTAAGGTATGCAACCTATGCTATGGTTTTTGTATTTTTGAAGATATAGGGATTCCTAATAAAGATACCATGATTAAGAGTCAAGGTGACAATAGTCAAGGTGTGAATAAGATAATGTCACAATGATTGAAATCAGAAGTATGTCTATGACTGTAGGGTATGCAAGATGTGAGACAAAGGGATGGAATACTATGACCTAGGATGAAGATTAAAACCCCTGGTGAACTGAAGATACAGTTGCTAATCAAACTAAGATAGGTATAACAAATAATATGATTATCAATGACTTTAGGTACATAGTACTGATAGGATATGTTGACAAGGTGGTCTCAAACTAGACTAATGAGTTGAGGAACCAACCTAAATAACGAAGGACTAGTATGATTGTTTTTTCTGAAAGATAAGTTCAAGAGAATATAGATTTGAAGCTATGGTCTAGTCTAAGTTTGATGAACTTCCTAATCAAGAGGTTTATGCAAGCTAAAAAGATGACCTAAAAATTTGACCTATGGAGAATGTCTAATGCAAAAAGATGAGGTGTTGGATGAATGGAAAATGATACAAATGAGGTGAGCAAGTCCTTGGTCTAAATAGATTAAAGGTTAAGCTTGTTTTGGATATGTAGGCCTAGTTCATTTCAAGATTAAAATGTTGTAAGTTTTGGGTGTGGTGTTTGATTTGTATTGGAAATGTTTGTTTGAACACACATGCAAAACACAATAGATAGAATTTTTTTGAGTGACTTTGATATAAAATTAAAGAACGTCTAAGTAGGGGCTTATGTTAGTCTCAAAATTGTTTCACTAGTATTAACAAATTTTGAGAACACTTCTAAGCAAGCACAACCTAGGCTGGAAAGTGGATACTACTTGCTGAGTCCCTACTTGGATTTCTTCAAACACTTAAACAAAGTAGACAACTAGAGATCTTGGTGACATTGGCTCCCCCTTACACGACATGGGCACACCAAGTTCTCTTACCCCCTAAGATCTAAAGACTTTGAGGGATTTTCTATCTTTACAATAAATAGTGGAATGTAGGGTGGGTTTAGAACAACCGTTTTTGCGCTAGCAAGTAAAAGGGTTTTTTAACCACTAAAAAAAATGGTTCTTAATTTTTGTTTCGAGAAAATACCGACCTACCTATACTCAAGGAAATATTAGCTCAATTAAGAGGCCTTACAGTCCCTTCCTAAGAAAATATTTTGATGTATCATATAGATACTAGGGGTGACACTTGTCTACATAGGACATCCTCACCAGGTGATTAAAGACTTTCCCAACAATCACAACAATTTATATAGCAAACCAAAAAAAAGTGTCATTTGGGTCGTTCCCTCTCACAAGTTGGGAGACAAGCCCTCTAAGGGTTTAACACAACAAAAATGATTGGTCTAGTTTTTGATCATCGAGTTTGCACAAGGTGGGAGCATACACCTACCATTTCAAGCACATAAAACACTAGTTCATTAACCCCCATATGAAAGCAAAAATAAAGTGATGGGTCTGGCTTCTAATCACCGAGTTTGCACAAAGTGAGAGCATACACCTACCACCGCAAAAAAAATTAACCCCCCCCTAATTATTTTAGATGTGAAACCAACACTTAAAATAAAAGAAAATTAAGGAGAGCCCTACAAAACCACTTATTAGTAATTTAAGCCTACAGTCTTCAACAAACGAAAATTTAAGTTTTCATTTTAAGTCTTTGACATGTGAATTAGCAAAAGCCAAGTCAACAAAGATTAGCCAAAAAATCAACGTACCCTCAAAAATAGCTCTCCTATTGTCCAAATACATTTTCTTTTGTCAAAATAAGTCTTCTAAATTGTTGAAATAAACTTTTTTTTATCGAAATAAGTCTTCTAAATTATTGAAATAAGCCTTGTTTTGTCGAAATAAGCCAAGTTCCTTTGTCAAAATATGCCTTCCTTTGTATTTTACCAAATTTTCTTGAGTTGAATTTTTTTTTTTTTAAATTATTTATATGGGTAGTTTTCAGCTGACTACTTGTTGGCCAGTTATGTTTCGGCCAAGTAGGTTTCGGCCGAGTAGGTTTCGGTTGAGCAAGTTTCGGCCAAGAGGGTTTCGGTCGAAACCTGCTCAATTGAAACTAGCTCGGTCGAACATAACTTGGCAGCCAACTCACCTTTTTTTCAGAGTTTTGTCAAACATTCAACTTTAACCGAGTATTTCTTCAATCAAACTAATTTTTCTAAAAAAAGAAAAATACCCTTTTGTAGAGCTTGGAGTGGTGAATCCAAATATGTAATTTTTTTAATATTTTGATTAGTTTTAATATATTTTATTTTTAAAATAATGAAAGTAGGTTGTTAATGTTAAAAAAAAGGCTGATTAGAAATTAAAAAAATAGTAGAACATATTAACAAATACATGGTGCATTAGAGGAGAGAGTCCTCTTCAAAAGGGTATAATTTTTTTTTCTTCTGAAAATGATTAAAAAAGTAAAAAATAGTTGACGTCTCATAAAAACTGTCAAATTCTGACAAGTTTGACTTTAAAGTGTTATTACGAGAAAAATATACATCAAACTTTGATTTTTTTTCCATGCGCTAGATATTGAAGTTACCTATTTGGAGAAAAAAACTTAAAGAAGAAATAAAGTATTTTTCAATTTGCTTCTTAACATCTCGTGAATGTCACTTTTTTATGAAGTTTTCAGCATTCCAGAATATGTTCTTAAATTGATAAAAAAATAATGAAAACAATTTTTTAAAAATCTAAAAAATTACAAGAATAAACTTCATTAAAAGTTCTACATTTCATTACTTTACATCATTTTGAAATTCAAAATATAAATACCACTTTTATGTGGTTGATGTTCATAATTCTTTTTGCTATTGGTCGATTCCTTTATAAAGTGTGACATAGGTTTGTACTTTTACCCCTATTTATATTTATCTCACTATCTCTTTATGTGATTTTATCTCTATCTATATCTCTCTCCCCTTCTCTCTTGATATTTTCATTTATCTATTTTTCTCTATCTCCCTCACTATCTCTACCTCTTTCTCTATCCTTCTTTATTCCTCTATATCTCTACCTATCTCTCTATATATCTAGCTTTCTATATCTTTGTCTCCCTCTTTATCTCTCTTTCTCTCTCTATCTCTATCTTTATCTTTGTTTCTCTTTGTTTCTCCCCACCCCTCTCTATCCTTTTATTTCAGTCTCGGTTCCTCTCCCTTTATCTATCTTTGTCTCTTTCTCCTCCTTTGTCTCATTTTTCTCTCTCCACTTATCTGTATCTTATCTCTATCTCCCTCTCCCTTTTCTCTTCCATGCTCTTTCTCTCTTTCTCTCTCTCTCTCTATATGTTTGTCCCCTTAAGTGTGCAATGGGTATATTGAAGAGTCTTAAAGGTGAATAGCAGATCCTTAATAAAATGACATGCTACCTTGAGCATAACTCCCCGAGGACACATGCCATCCTTGGATTGTTGACATGAAACAACCAATCAAAAATGATGTTTCAAGAAGATCAACCCACACCGAACCTGGTCATGATGCCTCCTCAATGCCTTGCCTTTAATATCCAAGATGAAGGAATAATGCTTAACCCACACACCAAGAAGAAGATAAAATTAGTACCTTTTTAATAATGTAATAATAATATAATATAATATACTTAGCCAAAAATAAAAAACAAACACATGTTACAAACAAAGCAAAAAAATAATATAATAAGATATATATTGACGTATTTTATATAGATTATATTTATTAAGATATATATACTAGTAATAAATATAATTATATTATTTACAATATAAAATATACATTATATATTAATTATGTTAATATATATTTAACTACATAGAGTAAAGGATGTCGTAGATCTTGGCCGTAATTTTCATTTTAATAAACATACTCTAAAACCCTTGTCGAAACCTTATTTTCAAGTTGCAGCTCGCCAAATTGGAGAGGTGAAAATTCAATACCAGCAAGGAAGAGTTTGGAGGAGCAAAAACCAATAGTGGCAGGAAAGTAGAAGAAAACCGGTGAAAAACAACCAAAAAAATGGCAAAAAATGATGAACGACTGAAATTTGTTTAATTGTCTTGCATTGATATGGACATAAGATAGCCGTCAATACATTTTTACAAGTCGCCTTGTTCATAAAGGGAATGCCTTCGGTGTAAAGATGCATATATCTTTCTATTTTGTTACAATATTTAAAGGATAAGTACTATGCCTGTCTTTCTTGTGTATATTTTTTTTTATTTGATAAATCGCTATTAAGGGGCAACACCCTATGGTTTTGACCCGGTGAGGCCACATATGGGGGACCTCATCCTCGATATCTCCATAACCACCACTACCACCACCACTTTAACCACTGCTGCCCTCACCATATCCACTCCACCGCCACGATATCCACCGTCGCTGCTACCTTTGTTGATCCCGCGACCACTTTTCTCTATGTGGCAATCCCACTATTGACTATGGGATTCAAACCTTAGACAGCAGTTTTGCGGGTCAAGCCCAGCCAGTCTTTCTCGTGTATTAGAACACCTAGAAGACGCAGCTTACCAAAACAATTTTGAACCACTGCTGCCGATGTTGACCGGACTTAATCATCTTCTCACGCACGCTAATAAACACGCTGCGGTGGACTCCAAAATTCCCGCTACCTATCAATATGTCTATAAAAGCCAAACAAAACCCCTAAAATTACATATCCTTATTTATAGATTTAGTTTTCCAAACGAAATTGGATTTGATGGGCAACGCAATTTTGTTCCGAGGACATCATGGGCGTGTTAAGATCATGAAATTAGACGGACAAGTGATGAAGGTGAAGCAGCCTGTGACGGTAGATGACATCCTCGCAGATTATCCAGGCTATGTCATTTTGCATTCGGAAGCAGTTCGTCATATGGGAGTGAGAGCGAAACCTCTGGATGGATCCGCCACTCTCAACGCTAAGCACCTCTATTTTCTTGTTCAATTGCCAAAGCTGGAAAACAACCAACGCGAGCCACGAAGGCTCCGTTCCGGGATACCCACGGACGCAGAGTCCAGGCATGAACGTATGCTCTTAGCGCGCAGGTCCATTTCTGATATTTCTCCCATGAATTGTGAGCCATCATCAGATTCCTCATCTTCTGAGACCAGTGGATATAATGGAGCTGTGAGGGTTAAAGTCCGGATGACAAAAGCTCGGCTTATTGAAATGATGGCAGAGAGATAAGAGAGTTCTGAGATATTGGAAAGAATCATGGAATCCTGCCTCGATCATGCGAAATCCCAGCAAATGGAGAGAGGAAATGTGAAGGAAGATCGGAAGGAAAAGGAAGGCAATTTGCAATGGAGCGTTCTTAAAGTTGCAGAAAAACCCAGGTGCTTATGGATTCCTCTGCTATTGTTTCTGGATTACATAGATGCTGTTTTGTTTCTGCGTTGTGATGGGTTGAGATAAACATTTGTTGATGAATTACAGGTAAAGCACGTGAGGTTTGGCCAGCGCACAATAGAAACGTCTTCTAATTACCTACAATTAGCTCAAGGGAAGAGATAATGTCTTCAGTAAAGGAAATGACATGAAATTTGAGCAATCTGTCCCATTGGATATATAATAGAATAGAATAGAAGACTTTTAACGTTCACGGGATCAAAAGAAGATCTATGGGACAGTGACCCCTTCTATTTTAGCACTGTGAAGTGTTGTTCTCCTCCCGTTTAGTTTGATAATGAGCTCTCCCATCCTACCCACCCAATCCATGCTGAATAAATCTTGAAAATTTGCAGCTGTCAACCCATTTATGTAGCTTCCTTTGATGTCACCTGTTAACCCACTTATGTAGCTTCCTTTGATGTCATTGTAAGCTTTACAATCTAGGATAAAATGCTTTTCAGTTTCCACCTGCCAGCTGCACAAAAGATGTAAACCCTCTCTTCCCAAACTTCTTTTGGCCTTCAAGTGTAGTTTTTTAAAGATCATACATATTGATGAGTAAGATATTCTTTATATAAATAATTGTACCCAATTGTTTACATTAAAAATATTGTAAGAGATGGTGTATATAGACTTCAAAAGTCATGCAATGTAATTCAAGTTCATTGAAATAAACCTTGTAAGTTACATGTGTGGAAATTTTCATTAATTTAATAAATGAATTTTAAGGATCTCGAATAGAACAAAAAAGTTATACAATAAGATTTCAAAGTGATGTTTAAATATTAAAAAATATAGAATTACTATATTCAATGGTGGTATATGAATCAAATGACAAAATATTTGAAAATTTGAATTATGTTGTTGTCAGTATATTGGTCGATAGATAAATTATATTCAAGTGATATTTCATGATATTTAAGTTTGTAACCTTTTATTATTATGCAATATATACAATTGCTTACATTAAAAATATTTAAGAGATGGTGTATATAGACTTCAAAATTATGCAATGCAATTCAAGTTCATTGAAATAAATCTTGTAAGTTACATGTGTGGAAATTTTCATTAATTTAATTAATGAATTTTAAGGATCTTCAATAGATCAAAAAAGTTATGCAATAAGATTTCAAAGTGATGCATGTTTAAATATTAAGAAATATAAAATTACTAGCGGTATATGAATGAAATGATAAAATATTTGAAATTTTGAATTATGTTGTTGTCAGTATATTGGTAGATAGGAAAATTATATTCAACGGATATTTCATGATATGTAAGTTTGTAACTCTTTTTTATTATACAATATTTTGTAACCTAAAAAATCTTAAAAGAATAATTTTTTTATGGGATTTTATATTCTAATTTGACTATAATTGCATGAAACTCTAATTTAATTAAATATTAATATTTACATTCAAAAATATTTGTAAGCACACCTTAAGCATTTACCCAAAATAATAGATTTAGGTAGGAAAATAATGATAACATTACGAAAATATATTGAAAATTATCTATTCATGTGGATTGGTTGCAACTTCAAAAAAACATGGAATTAAACATTAATTGTAAGTGTTTTGTTGGCATTGGGTAAGGAGGTTGCACAATAGGTGGTAAAGTCATGCTACCATTTTGTTAATTACCCTCTTAGAAGATTCAATAATCACTATCTCCCAAAATGCATTGATTGTGTTATTTAATATGTGATATTAGACTATTTGATATCCTTACTTTAAATTTAGGTTATGCAAATTCATAAGCTATTTTTTAAATTTTTGTCATATTGTATTAATTAACTGATGTCAAGTTTGCAATAAGATGTCAAATTCTTTAGCCAATAGAAAATTTAGTAATTGATTTTTTGAATTTTTTATTAAAAGGTTTGCATGTTTGTTTGGAAGAAAATAATAATTCACGGCTCAATAATTATAAGGACTAATAACAAGTTAATTATTTTTATAGGTATAAGTTGTAGGTCACAACTTTTCCCAAATCAACGTAATACAAAAAATAAAATCAATTATTTCACCTAAAAAGTTACAATTTCACCATTTTTCATATAATGAACTATTGCCTCATACTTTTTCTTGAATTGATATTAATGTGTTAGAAATAAATGAAATTATTTTATTCTCCCATATTAATTTAGACTTAACAAAATAATATAAGATGATAAAAGTTATTTAGTAACTATGTTGCAGTGAAGATCCTGCCAAATGCTAGCAAGACTATTTTGATCTTATGAAAGCCAACCTACAATGACTAAAAAAATTATTATGACTTCTATCCTTAGACCAAAAAATCGTGATTAAACATTGAGTTAATAAGGCCTTTCAATTATTTACCATTGTCAACCCTGTCATGACCACAATGACCTTACATCTCTCAGGCATAATAGTGTATATATGATACCAAATAATTGTAGTCATATGTAGAAGAAACATAAAGACGTTCTTCCTAATCAAGCTCATCTAAATGATGCATCAATTTCCTCTAGAGTTAACCCTTTAGTTTTAGGGACAAAAAGTGCCACAAAGATTGAAGTGAAGAAGCTAGATATGATGGCATAAAGTAATAATATTCTTGTGGTATGATACAGATCCAATTAGCTATTGAAGGAAAGAGTGTAACCTAGCTTGGACATATAAATGACTGAAACCAAACTACCTGCAAAGCTCCAATGTAGAAGTCAATTTATAGTCATGGTCACTAGCCAAAAAGATTAGCAGTATGCCAATGTTGCTACAAGTCTACTAGCCAATCCCTTAACATTAGTCAAAAGTATCTACATCAAGTGACAAAAAATTCAAATATCGACTACTTTTTCCTTAGAAGTATTCATATGTAAGTTCATTGAGGAGCATTAACTAATTCTATTACACAACCATTTGAGAATATTTTTTTGCATGAATACTTTTCTAGATGTAAGAAAATAAAAAATTCTACATCCACAAAAGAAAGAATACCTTATAAGTAAAACTTGTTTTGGCTTCCATGCTAAAAAGTATGTGGTGAAGTTACCTAAAATAGTATAATCCAAGGCATAGCCCTAATACCAAGAGAGAAGGAGATGATGTAGGCTTGTATATAGAAATTCAGTCAAAAAAACTATAAAAATCAAATGTAAAGATATTAGTGTAATAGGTGCAAATGTAAGAAATCAACTAGTAGCTGAGCTATAAGCTTACCAACATGCTTGTGAAGGTCAAAATATTGATGAATGTTTCAAGATGCTAGTCTCATTACACGTGGCTCTAAGAACTGAAATAATATTTTTAGTAATTCTAGCTTATTATTGTTGCTAGTTGTAATTGAATTTGGAGGAATATTGACATACATTTTCAACATATTAACAATCATATACTTTGATTTGTATATCCATTTCACGCGAACACGGTAGTAACACATATTTAAGTACTAAAAAAAATCTGAAAATTAATTGAATATTTTAGAAATTAGAATATTTATAGGAAGAATGGGTCATTTAGTTGCCATTAGGAGTAGATCTCTATCAGCTCTAGCAATCAACTTTGCACTAGGTGCAGTTGAATAAAAAACTATATGTTCCTACAATAAGATACAAATATTCTCTCTCTTCACCAATGGTTTGACATATATGGAAGTAAAGTGACAAGTATTATTAGTGTTGGGTGAGAATTTATAATTATAAATATTTTATCTCTTCAACATTAAAGGGTTATTTTTTAAAGCTTATGTTTGGCTTCCTATGATATTAAAATTTAATTCATTTCTTCTAGAGCAACCTACTACCAAGCACAATGAACCATGGTGAGTAAATTGGGTGTGAGACATCTCAATGAAATTTTGATATATACTATGGGAAAATAATTATGAACATAAAGTATTACACATTCAATATTCACCACTGCTTAATAAGTGAATGTAATTGATTTGATTTTATCATCTACAATACTCAATATTTACTCTGCTAGTTAGTGGATTCCTCTAAAAGATAAATTTAATTTGTAGATTATAGGGAGCGAAAACCCTATTGTAACAAACTACCCTTCAATAGTGAATAAAAGAGCACATTTATAAATGATAATTCTCATCTAATGGCATTGGTGCTTATCAATTTAAATTAATTTTTATTATGGAAAATTGCACATACAATACTCACCACTATTCATTCTACTAGGTAGTAGATTCCTCTAAAAGAAATGAATTAATTTTTTTTTTATCATAAGGATCATAATCTAACTATAACCACCCTTAAATGTTGAAGAGAGAAAACATTTACAATTATACAAATTCTCAAATACTACTAACAAACCACCAAATTTTTGATCAATTAACTTCTAAGAACATTTTCATATCAAATCTTAGCAATATAAATTAGCAGTAATGAAAACCAATTTTTTATTCCAAGAGAAAAAACTATGTTAATCACTAGTTAAAACATGCCCTCTCTATTATAGTTTCATGGTAGGAACTAATAGTACTTGCTAGTTTCCTTTCATATATGTCATGTTGTGCAGTTTTCGCACACACGCCCCACTTGGAGTGGGGACCCTCTTTTTATGTCTTTTGGCCTTTGGTTTTATTGGATTTGTCTTTTGAAGGTCTTGACATGTTGGTCTTATTGGCTTTGATCTTGTCTTGAGGATTGAATTGGCTAAAATTGAGTTCTAGGCAAAATCTGAGTTTTCGCCTGAATCCGGGATTTTCTGGATCCGGTGGATTTTCTCGGGCTCTGGTTTACTGTCTGTTTATCACTGCATTTTTTGAATCCGGGTTTCTGCTTGACTCCGGGATTTTCTGGTTCTGGCGGATTTTCCTGAACTGTGCTAAAATCCTGAACTTCGTTATATTCCCGGTTTCTGCATTTCTGTGAAATCTGTGTTCATCCGGATTTCCGCATATCTTGGGATTTTCTGAAATTCCGTCTTGAGCTTGGGTTTTCAGATTTGTCTGATGCGTCTTGTCGCTCATTAATGCCCGAGGTACCTTTGCTCAGTGGCATAAATGGGTCGATTTAAAACCTTCTAAGCATCATTTTAACTCCATCATTCACTTGTTTGCTGCCTTGGCGTCCAAAGTGCTTTCTCCATTCGAGCTTTGAGCATTGATTTTGAGTTGCTTGCGCGTGGATTGTTTGGTGCTGATTAAGGTTTCCATTGCTAGGATGTGTTTGCTTCGTGGTTGCTTCTTCGACCTCGAGTTTTGACCAGATTGATCCATGGTAGGTTATCATTGGCCTTTTCATTTGCTTGCATGATGATTGAGTGTTTCTGTACTGAATAATGATGATTTCGGGTCGGCCTTTGCTTGATTAGGATTTTGTATTTATAGAGCTTGGGTTTGACTTTGCCCTTCACCAGTTTTCATCATCCTCTCTGCGCGCATTTTGTTTATCAATTGAGAGTCGGATGCATTTTAATAGCCCTGTCTGAATAGGACTAGCCCCTAAGTGTGTCGATTCGCCGTATTCTGGGACGATTAGGGTTTTGGCTCATTTTCCTGAATTTTCCATGCCAAGGCTGAATAGGGTTATTTCAATTTCATGATTTATGATTCGGCCCAACCTGCTCACACCTTGGGAAATTTATGATAATTTTCTTTGAAATCTTAAGCTTATCCTGGTTTTAATGGCGTGGGTTTGGTTATCGAAATTAGGGCATCGTTGTTTTGGCATAGGGACTCATCACTTGAGAGCTTTGGGAATTTGAAATCCTTTGCATTCTGAGTCTTGTTGAGCAGTGTTGATTTTGGGACCATTAGAATCCAAGTAGAAAAGATTGCATGATTGTTTGATTAATGGTTCGCCCGTGGCCGATCATCGGGTTCCTGTGGTGTTCGTGAAATTTTTATGCACCCAGATTTTCCCAGTTTAGGCTAATTCCGCGGAGTGAAGTGATTACCAGAACCTTTCGAACTGTCCGTGAAAATCTGTCCCATCCAGACTTTTCCGGTTTTCCTGTCTGGCTTTATCCTTTTTGATTTTCCAAAGATAGGATTAATGGAGTGAATGTTAATTGCTTATTTCTTATTGCTAAAGAACAAAATATAGGATAATCTAATGATCTTTTGGCTGAACTAATGATTTATGTGACTGATGATGCTTTGGCAGTGAGAATCCGTCTGGGTCGGATTTCTCTGAAATTCCACCCCGACGGGATTTTCCTAGTTTGCATGGTTTTCCCGGACTACTTTATTTTTTCGGACCTTCAAAGATTAGCAGTTTGTGGTGGATTTTAATCGCTTTATATGAAATCCGACCCAGACGGATTTTCCTGGTTTGCATGGTTTTCCCGAACTGCTTTATTTTTTCGGACCTTCAAAGATTAGCAGTTTGTGGTGGATTTTAATCACTTTATATGATTTTAGGCTAACCTTTGGATTGGAGTATGCATGATAATTGAGTACTAATGATTTCCTTTGTGAATGTAGGCTGAATCAAGCAAGGCTGCAGCAGGAAAGTCCAAGGGTGACACAGAGGGGTCGTCTATCTCAGAGGCAGAAAGATTAAGGTTGGATACTAAGGGTCAGCTTCCTGAAAGTAAGATATCTTCCGTATGGTCAGAAGTGTCGGACACCAATGTGGGGGCCTGGAGGTACGAGGAGTTCAAACAGAGGACAGCTGAGAAGAATCTGTCAGTCTTAAGGAATGGAATGATAAAGTTCAGACTGGTGCATGTGGCGGGGTTTCCTCTAGTGATCCAGTGTTATGAGTTGATCTTAGAGTGTGCTCGGCAATATGATTTTGATATGCAGAGGGTTGTCAGTACTGAGGGAAGAGTCTTGGCTAATTTCAATCCTATCTCCATTGCTCAAGCCTTTGACATGCCTGATCTGCCTTTAGTGTGTGCTTTAAACATGGACTTGGCCAGAACATATTACAAGAATGAGCCCATCAAAGCTCAATAAATGATTAATGCTTGGTTGGATAAGCCAAAATCACACTAGATTCTAAACTACCCAAGCAGTTGCACCGAGTCAAATTCAGATCAGATATCTATGATGCCATAACATTTTTGAGCAGGGTGGCAAGTTTGAAGACTGTTGGAGTACTAGAGAGTTGGATGGTCCATGTGATCACCAAAATTGAGCAGGGGACCAACTATCATTGGGCCGGGCTTATTAGTTCTGAAATTGATAAACAGCTGAGGAACGTCCTAGAGACTAAGAAATTCACCATGTCCTCCTATGTCATGTATGTGCTTTCCAGATTCTACCCATACAGGGGTTTAAATCCACAAGGGACATTCCGACAGGACATAGTTTATGAGGTATACCCAGAGTTGCACCTAGGACACAGGGACTACCGAAGGGCTAATAATGCATTCACAATGCATATCACTAGGATGCTTCAGAATGTCAAGCATGTGAGACTGTCGGAAGGAGCCAAAGGGTTGATAAAGAATTATGGGGCCTAGTTTATTCAATTTCCCACCTTCACCTTCATTAGGATTGATGGATGTCCGGTCGCTCCATACAGGTTACCCAGATACCCCACAGATCACATTGTGCTATTGGAAATTGTCAGACAGATTTGTGAGTTTGATGCCATTGAAAAGAAGGAAAAGCATAAGACAGGTTTTGGTGGAGATTTCCCTCTTGGAATTGGTGTAGCAGAAGTGTTCCCTTCCATTCAATCAGCACACACCGTAGGTGATGAATTGGCAGCATATGGTTTCTCCTTCCACTCCAAAAGGATGAACTTTGATATCACAGGAGAAGCATAGAAGAAGGCTACAAAGGAGTACCGGCACAAAGATGACCTAGAGGACTATTGGGCCAACATCAAGGATGATCTTGAGGCGAGAAAGAAGAGGTACTCCAGGCTTCCTGTGGATGTAATCAGACAATACATTGTCAAGTTGATCCCGAACCAACTGCAGGATGATGGGAACCTGGTACAGGACCATGCTTATGAAGCTGTTAAGAATAGGTCAATCGGGGAAATCAACTGGAATGAAGATGAGGTCACAAAGTTGGAGGACCTAATGGCCCCCGTTCTGAAATTTACCTCTTCTTGGTTGAAGCACAAGGTTTGGGAGCTTGAGAGCAAGAAGGTAACCTGTACCTTCAATTTGATGGGAGACCTCAACCCAATGTCTACTTCAGAGGAATTCGGGGATGATGACCCCAAAGGGAAAACCAAAAAGAGCTCTCCTTTCAAGATAAAGATCAGAGGCCCTAAAGAAAGTGAGCCGGAACCGAAGAGAAAGCCCAAGGGAAAGAAGAGAAGTCAGGCTTTGAAGATAGGCAAATCCTCCGATGAGGAGGAGTTGGGAAAAGCAGAAGAAGAAAGTGCTCCCCCACCACCAAAGAAAACCAGAACAACCAGGGTCTCAAAGAGGAAGGTTCATGATGCATCAAAGGATGAGCCCCCTATTGTTGATATAGAGAGTTTAGGAGAGAAGGCAAAAGTCTACATGAGAAGATCAAGGACTCCTTCACCTAAGGACACTGTGCAAAAGAGGGATTCTCCTCCAAAGCCACCAGTTGTGGAGCCATCTCAGGCTCCTTCCCCTCCACCAAGCATGCCTGGGCAGGAAATTGAGGTACATGGGACTAGCGAAGAAGTGGAGCCATTCAAGGAAGGGACACTCTTTGGTGAGGCAATTGGGCTCGAGGCCGAAGAGGTAGAAAAGCATCCTACTCCTCTAGTGATGTATGAAGATTCCCCAGAGAATGGCAGAGGAAGCAGATCACCTGGGCAGGAGAAAGATATCCCAGTTAGAACTCCATCACCTATGCAGGAGGCTGAACCTGAGTTAGGTGACCAAAGTGGGCTATCTCCTGAGAAAGGAAAGGATGAAATGCTAGAAAAACAACAGGAAGAGGCAACAACAGAGGAAATTTGGGTAGAACCTGCAGCCCCAGACTGGCTTGAAAAAGAGATTTCAAGGAAGAAACAGGTTGTTGTTGAGGACAATCCCTTGGATTGGGATGAAATGCTATCCAAAATTGGTAAATGGAAGAAAAGGAAGGTAGCTAAGGTAGTCTCCAAGATGGAGAGGGATGAGGCAAATAACCAGGTCATCCACATTGCCACCCCTGTCGCAGACAAGACAAGAGAAGAAGTTACTGGTGAAGATTACAATGTGAAGACTATCAACCTTGGACCGACATCCATGGAGCAGGATATAGAGGAATATGAAGGGTCCAGTGTAGTGATCATCGACAGATTGAGGAAGGAGACCCAGACCAAGCATGAGCTAAGGAAAGAAAATGAAAGACTTAGGAAATGCTTGGAGGAGGTAATGAAACCCCTGCAATCTCTCCACCCATCTTCTTCTGCCACTCCTGGCTTTCTGCCCAAGGAGACTATCTCCGAGATTGAAAAGATGAAGACTTCAGCTCAAACTGCAATAGATTGGTTGAAGGATGTGCAAATGAAGGGAGATGGTGCAATTAAGGACATCCTGTCAGTTGGGAAAGATGCAGTCTAAGCCAAGGAATTATTGGAGCATGTGTTGTCTCAGGACAAGGAAGACATTGAACTCTTGTTGCAGAAATCCAAGGTCATCATAGATCATGGTAAAGAACAACTGGCTGTGGATGGGATTCTTCCTTCTTCTAGGTTAAATGAACCTTGGGAATGGTTTGAAGCTCTACAAATTGGGCATAAGGCCATGAAGAAGATCCAAAAATGGAAAAAACAAATAGATGGTGATCTTACTGGAGTATATGAGGGGTGCATTGCATTCTTTGAAGTCATGACTAGAAGGAGAAAGATTGCTCCTAAATATCTAAGTCTGGAGCAGCTTAGAGTGCGGTGGCATGAAGTTTATGCCCCAGATTTTGAGAGTGTTGTAACTGGCCACCAGTTAGATGATGCAGCCACATATCTAGCAGTAATGGATAAGTATCAAGCCGACAGGGATGATTGGGATAAGACTGTTAAACAGTCAAATGAGGAGATTGATTCCATTCAATGCAGACTTAAGATCTTACCTTTGCCACCTGTCACCGAATTGGATGGAACATTCTTGAAGGTTCAAGGATCGTTGGCCCAGAGCAAGGATAAGGGAGGCGGTAGTTAATGCCTATTTTGGGATTTTTGCTTCCCTATTATCATAGGGCATGCATTGGACCAAACTACATTGGGGATTGTGTCAAGGCCTACCTTGATGATATGGATGGAATTAAATGTGTGTCTTATTTTGGTTTTCTAAGGTTGACTTGTTTTGGCGGTTATTCTTATTTTGTAAATGTTTGCCTGGGCTGACATGTCTTGAGATTTTGATATAAAGGCATTCTTGCCTCATTGTAAGACATGAGACATTAGAAAAAAGAGAAGAGATAATAGAGTTAAGCTAGAGTAAGAGTTAGAGCATTTGGTGAATTTCTTGAAACAAGTATTGTAAACAAAACTGTGGAATTGTTGCAGCATATTGATGATCTAATACAATTGAAGACATTGTGGTTTTCCTGGTGAAATCTCTTGTGTTATGTTATCTTGCATGGTTCCTGTTGTTTCATCTTTCACATTGCTTAAATATTTAGGGTTTAGTGGTTAGAATTGAATTAGTTTAAGTTTGGTGAATGATGTTTATGATTTCATATTTGGAATGTTTGTAGCAATCTCTGGTCTATTCTCCCAGTAACTATCTGATTGTAGTAGGTTGGTGAAGTCAACCTGGACCATATATTTATATGTGCTTAAGTTTGATTGTGGATGAATGTCTATGATTTAAAAATCTATATACCTTAGACGATTGCACCGTTCTTGTGATATTGCATTGTGGGTTGATCAAGGATTTGTTATTTGAGATTGGTCCGTTCCAGATATCTGTCATTTGCATTACTCATTGTAGGAATAGTTTAGATCTTATCATATTCTTGCACCCTTATCTTTTGCTATTTCTTTATCATCTGGTTAGATTTAGGATTTGAGATCACCACATTATAAAATCTAATAATTAGAAAGATACAGTTTGCTTGTAGTAAGGTCTGGTTGTGATTACCAGTATTTTCACATATTATCTGAGTTGTTTATGCATTGTCATGACCTGACACCCGAGAGACCTTGGGGTAATTTTCAGTAATTTATTGTTGGAAATAACCTTTCAAGAGAAGTAGAATATTGCATTATGTCTGAGTTGTTGATGTGCAGAAAACACTATCAATAGATTGGCGCTAGAAGGAGGGCCTGAATGAGCACACTGGATCATTTCTTGAATGCCATCTCTCCTGAGAGATATAGGAGAAACACCAGATCTACTACATGAGAAGAAGATTTACAGGAATTACAGTTCCACACTAGGTCAAGAAGGACCCGAGAAAGGGGAGAATCATCATCACCCATCCCTTCACCAACATCATCTGTATCTTCACATCCAGAGGCTGAGGCCATACCCATCCCTGAAACAGTTCCCATTCAACAACCTCAGCCTATTGTTAACCAACCACAACCACCACCCCCGCTTTTGCCAATGGCTTTCCTTGCTAATAATCCATCCCCTTTATCTTTCAACGGTTACAATGTTATGCCCAAAAACCCTGAGCATTTCTGTTCAAAGTTCCATATCAATGACCCAAACAGGACTGCAGAAGAGCATATAAGGATCTTTCAAACTTGTCTCAAAGATAGAGGGATTGTTCATGAGGATGTTGCCTGTAGGTTGTTTCCTTATTCACTAGGAGAGGAGGTTTTTTATTGGTACAATCACCTCCCATCTGGCTCAATTCTTAATTAGAATGATTTTGAAACTGCCTTTTTACAGAAGTTTAGAATACCCATCAGTGCCACTGAATTGTATTTGCAATTCACTAGAGTCAAAAGAGAAGTTAATGAGCCAATATCCAGTTTCAATAATAGGTTTCACTGTGCGTACACCAGACTTCAAGATCCTTATGTTTTGGATGATAATACAGCCCTAGGAGTCTATTATGAAGCACTGGATAGCCTTACAACAACCTTTCTGAAGTGGAGACCCAACCCTCCAGCTAACCTAACTGATGCCTACACAGAAGTTGTTAAGCTAAGCACAGATCTGAGACAACATGTGACCGGACCGTTGCCTTCTTTAGGACCAGTTGCACATCCCCACCAGGTTCAGACAGTAAATCAGGCACTTACCAATCATACTCCGATCATGAATCTAGTACCTTAGTTACCTTTGGTGCCGCATCCTGGTCATCCCATGAGTCAGGTCTCTCATATTATGAATTTTCCCCAACAATAGGTTAATCAGCCTATGTACCAGCCATAGCCAAATAGTTTCCCTGCTTATCTGCAAAATTTTGAAGTATTACATCAGTCTATGGGATCTACTACAATGCCTGTCCCTCCTCAGAGTAACCCAAGCTAGCCCCCTTATGTGGATCTGAATAGGGAGAGAATTGATGAAATGGCTGAGCAGATAAAGAAGTTGAATCTAGAGGTGACCTACCTAAGGAATCAAAATAGTCAACTGCAAGCTGCCCAGAGAAGTATGCAGTCCAATAAGAATAGAGAGTTTCCACAAGGGAAAAATTTTGACAGAGGACAACGTAATGAGAGAGGATTCCATAATAACAGAGGATATAATCAGGATAGGGGTTACAACAATGATAGAGGCTACAATAATGATAGGAGCCAGAATTTCAATAGAGGCCAAGGTAGTGGATCTGGATTTGATAAGAGGCAATCACAAGGACAAAGTAGAACTTGGAATACGGGACCCAACAATGGAGTCCCCACCCCATTAGATCAGCCAACTAATCAAGTGGTTAATCAATCTGCAAATCAGCCAGTCAGTAAGGATAAGCCTCCCAGTGGTGTATACTTGGCTGAAGCAGCCTTATCAGGATGGTGTAGGCTTCATAAGACCAGTCAACATTCAGAATTAGAATGTCCAGAGTTCCAAACTGCTACCTCTATTTTCCAATATGAGGTAGAGAACAATGCAAATGGGCAGGAGATTGTTCCCTCTAGCCCTTATGATTCTCCTATGCTAGTTTTGAATCACGCTCCTTTCCCAACAAGTAAGGAAAATATGCCAGAAGAGGAATCTAATTCTCAGGAGGAGAAAACAGATCAAATTTGTAATGGGGATGAATTGGCATAGCTATTCAATGAAGAAGCAATGAATGATAATGGCCCCCTTGATCAGGAAGGAAATTATGTTGAGGAAGTACAAATGTTCCAAAGGCAAGGTCTGAGGGATATGCCTCATAGGCGCCCACAGGCTGGGGGACCTTTCACCACTTCCATTCCTCCTAATAACTTCAGTACTCCCCCAGATCTTAATGCTAGCAATAATCCATCCTATCCACATGTTTCCAGATAATATCTTTCGAAGGAAAGACAGCCCCAGACTGACCCACAGAAGGAAAAGGTTGTTCAAGCTGGCAAAGACAAGGTGGAGGAACCTCCCAGGGAAGTATCAACTAACATGAGCGAGGAGCAGATGGCTTCGTATGTTGCTGAGGAGTTCAAGAGATTAAAGGTAAATCTTTCAGCATTTGAGTTATTAAGGTTCCCTCCCATTAGGAAGGCAGTTTTAGGTACTTATGATGCACAACCTGTGTCTTTGGGTAAACCTTCTGATGAGCATAACAGTAAGATTTCTAGTTCTCAGTCTATGAAGACAAAAAACCAAGCCCATAATCAGAATAACTTTCCCCCTGGAGATAAAGGAAAGGAAAATGACAAGACTCAAGTGGCTCAAGTGGATACTCAGCCCACTTTATTTCAAGGGAAGATAGAAACCCCACCATTCCTGATCTCTGTGCGCATATTTGGTAAGAATCTACATAATTGTTTACTAGACTCTGGTGCTTCCACCAATGTGATGCCATTTGGAGTTTGTAGAGCTCTAGGAATTATACCTGCTGATTCTCAGAAGAAGGTGACTCAGTTGGATAGAACTAAAGTAAATGTGGTGGGAGAGTTAAATATGATCCACATGCAGATAGCTTCAGACCCAAGAATTCAACAGGTTATCAATATTCAGGTAGCTAATATCCCTGATGTGTATGGTTTAATTCTGGGAAGAGATTTTACTAAAGCTTTGAATGGATATGTGTCTACTAATCACTCTCACATGTGGCTTCCCTGGAAAGGAGTGCCCAATCAGATCAGAATTGAGAGAGAGCCAAGAATGAAGTATATGATCACAGAATACCAAAAGACTTCAACAGAAGTTCTAATATCAGAAGTTGGCATGGGAAATTATATGTTGTCCACACAGTATGAGGAGTCAGACTCAGAGGAGATATTGATGCTACACACGATGCCTATCGATGCAGAAACAGGATCTAGCCCTGTTACTATTTTGACAAAATCAGTAGAGGAAGAAGAGGAAACTGAAGATACTCAGATCAGTCTATTAGACAGTTTTCAAGAATTCATCAAACAATGTGTTGACAATCAGATTCATCTAGGTAGAAGGACAAGCTTTGAAGAATTACTCTTACCCAATTGGTGTAGAGTCCATAATGCTTCTCATTCAGAGTTGGAATGTTGTTTATGCCAAACAGCAGTGGAACAAATACAGAAATGCATGAGTCCAACCCCGGCAGATAAAATAGATATACATAACCCTCAAGAAGAATATCAAGGAAAGGAGTTCGTGTTACCTAAAAAATCATCCAGTAATATTAAGCCAAAAGATGTGATGAAGAGGACTACCACTGCTGAATGCTGGACTCTCAGATTTAGTCCAAGCATGGAGCTGGGGCAGGGTTTGAACTGATTAGTCCAAAAGGTAAGAATTTCTTTGCAGCCCATAGGCTTTAATTTCACTGTACAAATAATGTAGTAGAGTATGAAGCATTAATTTATGGACTTCTTATGACACTTAAGAAAAATGTTAAGATTCTGCAAGTCTTTGGTGATTCTGAGTTAGTAGTGAAGCAAGTAAGAAAACAGTATTCATGCCATGATAGAAGAATGACTAATTATAGGCATAGAGTGTGGGACCTCATTGAAGGATTTGATGCCTTCAATATTCAGCTAATACCACGGTGGAAGAATCAAACAGCTGATTCTCTGGCTCAAGCAGCAAGCACTCTGCAGCCTTTATCTTTGTTAGGTTTGAAGAAATTCACTATAGAATTGACTCTTGTGCCTTCAGTCTCAGATAACGTTACTAACTTTCAGGTGTTCGAAGATGACAGACATATTTTGGATTTCATCATAAATACAGACGTTTTTGCTTCTCAAATCATTGATGAAACAGAGCTTTAGGAAGCAGAACTGGATTTAGAAGGTGTGATGAACTTAAAATCAAATACTATTCCAAGGGGAATGGTACAGTTGGAGAGAATTTTTGATATGGATAAAATCAAGGATCAGGAACAAGAATCAAAGAAGGAGTCTATCAATGGACAGTGTGATACTTACAATATGGGAACTGAAGATAATGCCAAGAATGTTTTTATTGGAAAAGTGTGCACTCCAGAAGAAAGACAAGGAATAATTGTAGCATTGTGTAGCTTTCCCGATTAGTAGCCTAGAGTTATGAGGGTTTGAAAACTTGAGATACCTCAATCATAACTCATACTATCCCTTTGAAGCCAGATGCCAAGCCCTTTAGGCAAAGGCAAAGACCAATTAATGCATTATTGGAACCATTCATACAGAAAGAAGTTCAGAAGTTACTATCTTCCATAATCATATTTCCTGTCAGATATTCAACATGGGTGGCAAACCTGGTTCCAGTGAGGAAAAAGAATGGAGAAATCAGACTCTGTGTTGATTTCAGGAATTTGAACATATCATCAGAAAAGGATAACTATCCAGTCCCTTCACTGGATGAAGTGCTTCAAGTGGTTAATGGATCCTAGATGATGTCCTTTCTATATGGTTACTCAGGGTACATTCAAGTGATGGTTCAATATGAGGACAAACACAAGACTGCCTTCACAACTAAATGGGGTACCTTTGCCTACAGGAGGATGCCATTTGGACTCATTAATGCAGGGCTACATTTCAAAGGTCCCTGGATATTGCTTTTAAGGATATCATAGGCAAATGCATCATCATTTATATGGATGATCTGACTGTGTTCTCAAAAAATAGAGGGGATCACATCTCGGATCTGCACAAAGTGTTTCAAAGGTGCAGAGAATTTGGCATATCCTTGAATCCTAAAAAGTGTATTTTCGGAGTAACAGAGGGAAAACTACTAGGACATGTGATATCAGAAAAAGGAATTGCTATTGATCCAGGAAGAGTGGAGGCTATACTGAAGATTCAACCCCCTGCTAGCAAAAAGGAAATGAAATCTTTCTTTGGCAAGATCAACTTTGTCAGAAAATTTATTACTGGATTTGCTGAAATTATCAAGCCATTGAATGCAATGTTGAAGTAGGAGGCCAAGGTTGAATGGAATACAAAAGAGAAGAAAGCCTTTGCAGAAATCAAAAGAGCCATTGTTGATGCTCCAGTATTGGTAAGTCCGAACTACAACAAACCCTTTTATATCTATTCATTTGCTTCAGATCATTCATGCGCAGGAATGCTAACTCAAAAGTCTAATGAGGGAAATGAGCATCCCATTGCTTTTATGAGTGTACCATTAAAAGATGTTGAGTTAAAATATCCAAGCGTGGAAAAGCAGGCATATGCCCTGGTCAGAGCAGTAAAGAAATTCAGGCATTATATCCTTAGAAATAAGGTGTATGCAATTGTCCCTGATCCTGCAGTTAAGTTACTTCTGATGCAAAATGAATTAGGTGAGCGCAAAGCTAAATGGGTGACAATGCTACAAGAGTATGACATTGAGATCCAACCCATGAAGTTGGTGAGAGGATAGGGACTCACTCAAACTATGGCAGAAATAGGTCCTGAGCTGACTGTCCAGAATTATAACATTGAGGAGGTTTCCCTAGATGGCTGGTATGATGACATAGTTTATTATTTGCTAAACCAACGATCTCCAGGTCATCTTAATGTTGTCCAGAAGCGAGCCCTATGATTGAAGAGCGACAGTTTCATGCTAAAGGGAGCTGTTTTATACAAGAAAAATCATGAAGGCATTTATTTGAGGTGTCTTGGTAAACAAGAAGCTGACAGGGTGATGAATGAGTTTCATGAAAAGTATGGCACTGGCCATGGTTCTGCGATTGCCACAACAAATCAGATTTTGAGGGTAGGATATTATTGGCCCACGCTATTTAAAGATGTTCACCATCATGTATGAACCTGTCACACATGCCAGAGTGCAGCGACAAGGGAAAGGTATGCAGTGCTTCCGCTCCAACCGGTCACTGAGGTAAGGCCTTTTGCTCAGTGGGGAATGGATTTCATAGGCCCCATCAAGCCACCATCTTCTGCAGGACACAGGTACATTCTCACTATTACTGATTGTTTCACAAGATGGACTGAAGCTTTTGCTTGTAGGCAATGTACATTTGAGGTAGTCATTGATTTCTTAGAATCTGCTATTCTCAATCGATTTGGATGCCCTATTGCTATTGTCTGTGATAATGGTCATGCTTTTGCATCTTTAAAATTTTCAAATTGGGCTTTTGATCATGGCATTATTGTGAAGTTTGTGTCCAATTATTACCCCCAGGGAAATGGCTTAGCAGAATCCTCTAATAAGAACCTATTGACTGTTATCTGTAAGCTATTAGAGAGGAACCCAAAAGACAGGCACACCCAACTTCGGTTTGCCCTTTAGGCAGATTGTACAAGACTTAAGTCATCCATTGGAACATCTCTTTATCACTTAGTGTATGGTCTGGAGCCAGTATTCCCTATTCAACTCAAGATCCCAACTTTATAGTTTATAAATGAGTTTTATGATGAAGGGGACAGGAGAGAGGCTAGGTTGACAGAACTGTTGCACCTTGAGGAGAAACGAGACAATGCCCTCAAGAATTTTTCCAAACATCAAGGGGTAGTTAAGAGGTGGTTTGACAGGAGGGCTAAGATTAAGGCCTTCAAGATTTCTGACCTGGTCTTATACTGGGATAAACCTCATGATCGAAAAGGGGACCATGGGAAATTTGATAAACTCTGGCTTGGTCCATATCAAATTGCTAAAATACTTGGAGATAATGCCTTCCGTTTGAAGACTCTCACGGGAGAAGATATTCTGCTGCCTGTCAATGGGCAGTATTTGAAGCATTATTTCCAGTCCTGAGATATTTTCAGCTCTCTGCTTTGTATATAGTTAGTCTAGGTTACTTTGCTTGTTTTGTTTGGTTAGAGTAGGTTTCCCTTTTTGCTTCGCTTGCTTCGCTTTGGTTAGAGTAGGTTTGTTTTGGTTTGTTTGTCTTGGTTTGCGTTGCTCTTGCTCTTGGTTTCTTCTCTTTTGGGGATCTTTGGGTACATCTGTATGACAATGGTGACTAAGTAGGTCTAATGTTCTGAGTATTTCCCTTACAAATTCTAATCATCCTTCTAGGATACCTTGGTACGAACTCTCCACCCACTGTCACTTATTCTTATGTTGAAGCAAAGGTTTTCTAGTTAGTTTGAATGAAATATATGAGGGTCTCATACTTTTAATTATTAATACCTGAAGTTGCAAAAGGTCCTTATAAGGTCTGAACAGGTGAAAAATCCTTTTATGCTCTAGTGCCACTGTGGTTCTCATCCCTGAGTGTGGACTTCACTATTCACAGGTTGAATGAAATGAGTGCCAAGAAAAGAAATATCAAAAGAAAAGAAAAAAAAGAGAAAATATTGAAAATCAAAAGGTTTGAATTCAACTTATCAGGGGGACCTGAATATCTCTATCGGGGCTATGGACACCTGGCTGGCAGTAGAGCTATGTTCAAGAGGATCACAATGATAACCTCGTCAGGGCTATGAACACCTGACTAGCGGCGAGGCTCTATCCAGGTTACTGTTAGAGTATGAATCTTTACGTAGCATGTTCATACCAAGTTTGGTCTTTATTGTAACTGAGGGGTGGTAATGAATGCATGTGCACACAATTTGACCCTGGTCTAGGAAACTTTGAATGACTGAGAGCTTCTTTGTGTTAACATGGAGGTGGTGGCTGGGTATCTGGGTTAAAACCATAGGCTCTAGGTTCTTGATTCTAGTTTGTCATCAAAATGCTCAGGAGCATTTCCCCAACAGAGTCACCATTTGTTGTGCAGTTTTTGCACACATGCCCCACTTGGAGTGGGGACCCTCATTTTATGTCTTTTGGCCTTTGGTTTTATTGGATTTGTCTTTTGAAGGTCTTGAAATGTTGGTCTTATTGGCTTTGATCTTGTCTTGAGGCTTGAATTGGCTAAAATTGAGTTCTAGGAAAAATTTGGGTTTTTGCCTGAATCCGGGATTTTCTGGATCCGGCGGATTTTTTCGGGCTCTGGTTTACTGTCTGTTTATCGCTGCATTTTCTGAATCTGGGTTTCTGCTTGACTCCGGGATTTTCCAGTTTTGGCAGATTTTCCCGAACTATGCTAAAATCTCGAACTTCGTTATATTCCCAGTTTCTGCATTTCCGCGAAATCTGTGTTCATCCAGATCTCCGCGTATCTTGGGATTTTTTGAAATTCTGTCTTGAGCTCGGGTTTCCAGATTTGTTAGATGCGTCTTTTCGCTCATTAATGCCCAAGGTACCTTTGCTCGATGGTGTAAATGGGTCGATTTAAAACCTTCTAAGCATCATTTTAACTCCATCATTCACTTGTTTGTTGCCTTGGCGTCTGAAGTGCTTTCTCCATTCGAGCTTTGAGCATTGATTTTGAGTTGCTTGCACGTGGATTGTTTGGTGCTGATTAAGGTTTCCATTGCTAGGATGTGTTTGCTTCGTGGTTGCTTCTTCGACCTCGAGTTTTGACCAGATTGATCCATGGTAGGTTATCATTGGCCTTTTCATTTGCTTGCGTGATGATTGAGTGTTTCTGTACTGAATAATGATCATTTCGGGTCAGCCTTTGCTTGATTAGGATTTTTTATTTATAGAGCTTCGGTTTGACTTTTCCCTTCACTAGTTTTCATCATCCTCTTTGCGCGCGTTTTTTTTATCAATTCAGAGTCGGATGCGTTTTCATAGCCCTTTCTGAATAGGACTAGCTCCTAAGTGTTCTGATTCACTGTATTCTGGGACGATTAGGTTTTTGGCTCATTTGCCTAAATTTTCCATGCCAAGGCTGAATAGGGTTATTGCAATTTCATGATTTATGATTTGGCCCAACCTGCTCACACCTTGGGAAATCTATGATAATTTTCTTTGAAATCTTAAGCTTATCCTGGTTTTAATGGCATGGGTTTGGTTATCGAAATTAGGGCATCGTTGTTTTGGAATAGGGACTCATCACTTGAGAGCTTTGGGAATTTGAAATCCTTTGCATTCTGAGTCTTGTTGAGCAGTGTTGATTTTGGGACCATTAGAATCCAAGTAGAAAAGATTGCATGATTGTTTGATTAATGGTTTGCCCATGGCCGATCGTCGGGTTCCTGTGGTGTTCGCGGAATTTTTGCGCACCCAAATTTTCCTGGTTTAGGCTAATTCCGCGGAGTGAAGTGATTACCGAAACCTTTCGAACTATCCGCGAAAATCTGTCCCATTCGGACTTTTCCGGTTTTCTTGTCTGGCTTTATCCTTTTTGATTTTTTGAAGATAGGATTAATGGAGTGAATGTTAATTGCTTATTTCTTATTGCTAAAGAATAAATTATAGGATAATATGATGATCTTTTGGCTGAACTAACGATTTATGTGACTGATGATGCTTTGGTAGCGAGAATCCGTCTGGGTCGGATTTCTCCGAAATTTTGCCCCGACGGGATTTTCCTGGTTTGCATGGTTTTCCCGGACTGCTTTATTTTTCTAGACCTTCAAAGATTAGCAGTTTGTGGTGGATTCTAATCGCTTTATATGATTTTAGGCTAACCTTTGGATTGGAGTATGCATGATAATTGAGTACTAATGATGTCCTTTGTGAATGTAGGCCGAATCAAGCAAGGCTGCAGCAGGAAAGTCCAAGGGTGACACAGAGGGGTCATCTATCTCAGAGGCAGAAAGATTAAGGTTGGATACTAAGGGTCAGCTTCCTGAAAGTAAGATATCTTCCGTATGGTCAGAAGTGTCAGACACCAATGTGGGGGCCTGGAGGTACGAGGAGTTCAAACAGAGGATAGCTGAGAAGAATCTGTTAGTCTTAAGGAATGGAGTGATAAAGTCCGGATAGGTGCATGTGGTGGGGTTTCCTTCAGCGATCCAGTGTTATGAGTTGATCTTAGAGTGTGTCCGGCAGTATGATTTTGATACGCAGAGGGTTGTCAGTACTGAGGGAAGAGTCTTGGCCAATTTCAGTCCTGTCTCCATTGCTCAAGCCTTTGACATGCCTGATCTATCTTTAGTGTGTGCTTTAAAAATGGACTTGGCCAGAACATATTACGAGAATGAGCCCATCAAAGCTCAACAAATGATTAATGCTTGGTTGGATAAGCCAAAATCACACTATTCTAAACTACCCAAGCAGTTGCACCGAGTCAAATTCAGATCAGATATCTATGATGCCATAACATTTTTGAGCAGGGTGGCAGGTTTGAAGACTGTTGGAGTACTAGAGAGTTGGATGGTCCATGTGATCACCAAAATTGAGCAGGGGACCAACTATCATTGGGCCGGGCTTATTAGTTCTAAAATTGATAAACAGCTGAGGAATGTCCTAGAGACTAAGAAATTCACCATGTCCTCCTATGTCATGTATGTGCTTGCCAGATTCTACCCATACAGGGGTTTAAATCCACAAGGGACATTTGGATAGGACATAGTTTATGAGGTATACCCGGAGTTGCACCTAGGACACAGGGACTACCGAAGGGCTAATGATGCATTCACAATGCATATCACTAGGATGCTTCAGAATGCCGAGCATGTGAGACTGTCGGAAGGAGCCAAAGGGTTGATAAAGAATTATGGGGCCTGGTTTATTCAATTTCCCACCTTCACCTACATTAGGATTGATGGATGTCTGGTCACTCCATACAGGTTACCCAGATACCCCACATATCACATTGTGCTATTGGAAATTGTCTGATAGATTTATGAGTTTGATGCCATTGTAAAGAAGGAAAAGCATAAGACAGGTTTTGGCAGAGATTTCCCTCTTGGAATTGGTGTAGCAGAAGTGTTCCCTTCCATTCAATCAGCACACATCGCAGGTGATGAATTGGCAGCATATGGTTTCTCCTTCCACTCCAAAAGGATGAACTTTGATATCACAGGAGAAGCATAGAAGAAGGCTACCAAGGAGTACCGACATAAAGATGACCTAGAGGACTATTGGGCCAACATCAAGGATGATCTTGAGGCGAGAAAGAAGAGGTACTCCAGGCTCCCTGTGGATGTAATCAAACAATAGAATGTCAAGTTGATCCCGGACCAACTGCATGATGATGGGAACCTGGTACAGGACCATGCTTATGAAGCTGTTAAGAATAGGTCAATCAGGGAAATCAACTGGAATGAAGATGAGGTCGCAGAGTTGGAGGACCTAATGGCCCCCGTTATGAAATTTACCTCTTCTTGGTTGAAGCACAAGGTTTGGGAGCTTGAGAGCGAGAAGGTAACCTGTACCTTCAATTTGATGGGAGACCTCAACCCAATGTCTACTTTAGAGGAATCTGGGGATGATGACCCCAAAGGGAAAACCAAAAAGAGCTCTCCTTTCAAGATAAAGATCAGAGGCCCTAAAGAAAGTGAGCCGGAACCGAAGAGAAAGCCCAAGGGAAAGAAGAGAAGTCAGGCTTTGAAGATAGGTAGATCCTCTGATGAGGAGGAGTTGGGAAAAGCAGAAGAAGAAAGTGCTCCCCCACCACAAAAGAAAACCAGAACAACTAGGGTCTCAAAGAGTAAGGTTCATGATGCATCAAAGGATGAGCTCCCTATTGTTGATATAGAGAGTTCAGGAGAGAAGACAAAAGTCTACATGAGAAGATCAAGGACTCCTTCACCTAAGGACACTGTGCAAAAGAGGGATTCTCCTCCAAAGACACCAATTGTGGAGCCATCTCGGGCTGCTTCCCCTCCACCAAGCATGCCTGGGTAGGAAATTGAGGAACATGGGACTAGCGAAGAAGCAGAGCCATTCAAGGAAGGGACACTCTTTTGTGAGGTAGTTGGGCTCGAGGCCGAAGAGGTAGAAAAGCATCCTTGTCCTCTAGTGATGTATGAAGATTCCCCAGAGAATGGCAGAGGAAGTGGATCACCTGGGTAGGAGAAAGATATCCCAGTTAGAACTCCATCACCTATGCAGGAGGCTGAACCTGAGTTAGGTGACCAAAGTGGGCTATCTCCTGAGAAAGGAAAGGATGAAACACTAGAAAAACAACAGGAAGAGGCAACAACAGAGGAAATCTGGGTACAACCTGCAGCCCCGGACTGGCTTGAAAAAGATATTGCAAGGAAGAAACAGGTCATTGTTGAAGACACTCCCTTGGATTGGGATAAAATGCTATCCAAAATTGGTAAAGGAAAGAAAAGGAAGGCAACTAAGGTAGTCTCCAAGATGGAGAGGGATGAAGCAAATAATCGGGTCATCCACATTGCCACCCCTACCGCAGACAAGACAAGAGAAGAAGTTACTGGTGAAGATTACAATGTGCAGACTATCAACCTTGGATCGGCATCCATGGAGCAGGATATAGAGGAATATGAAGGGTCCAGTGTAGTGATCATCGACAGATTGAGGAAGGAGACCCAGACCAAACATGAGCTAAGGAAAGAAAATGAAATACTTAGGAAATGCTTGGAGGAGGTAATGAAACCCCTACAATCTCTCCACCCATCTTCTTCTGCCACTCCTAGCTTTCTGCCCAAGGAGACTATCTCCAAGATTGAAAAGATGAAGACTTCGGCTCAAACTGTAATAGATTGGTTGAAGGATGTGCAAATGAAGGGAGATGGTGCAATCAAGGACATCCTGTCAGTTGGGAAAGATGCAGTCTGAGCCAAGGAATTATTGGAGCATGTGCTATCTCAGGACAAGGAAGACATTGACCTCTTGTTGCAGAAATCCAAGGTCATCATAGATCATGGTAAAGAACAACTGGCTGTGGATGGGATTCTTCCTTCTTCTAGGTTAAATGAACCTTGGGAATGGTTTGAGGCTCTGCAAATTCGGCATAAGGCCATGAAGAAGATCCAAAAATAGAAAAAACAAATAGATGGTGATCTTACTGGAGTATATGAGGAGTGCATTGCATTCTTTGAAGTCATGACTGGAAGGAGAAAGATTGCTCCTAAATATCTAAGTCTGGAGTAGCTTAGATTGTGGTGGCATGAATTTTATGCCCCATATTTTGAGAGTGTTGTAACTGGCCACCAGTTAGATGATCCAGCCACATATCTAGTAGTAATGGATAAGTATCAAGCCAATAGGGATGATTGGGATAAGACTATTAAACAGTCAAATGAGGAGATTGATTCCATTCAATGCAGACTTAAGATCTTACCTTCGCCACCTGTCACCGAATTGGATGGAACATTCTTGAAGGTTCAAGGATCGTTGGCCCAGAGCAAGGATAAGGGAGGCAGTAGTTAATGCCTATTTTGGGATTTGTGCTTCCCTATTATCATAGGGCATGCATTGGACCAAACTACATTGGGGATTGTGTCAAGGCCGACCTTGATGATATGGATGGAATTTAATGTGTCTTATTTTGGTTTTCTAAGGCCGACTTGTTTTGGCGGTTATTCTTATTTTGTAAATGTTTGGCTGGGCCGACATGTCTTGAGAGTTTGATATAAAGGCATTCTTGCCTCATTGTAAGACATGAGACATTAGAAAAAAGAGAAGAGATAATAGAGTTAAGCTAGAGTAAGAGTTAGAGCATTTGGTGAATTTCTTGAAGCAAGTATTGTAAACAAAACTGTGGAATTGTTGCAACATGTTGATGATCTAATACAATTGAAGACATTGTGGTTTTCCTGGTGAAATCTCTTGTGTTATGTTATCTTGCATGGTTCTTGTTGTTTCATCTTTCACATTGTTTAAATATTTAGGGTTTAGTGTTTAGAATTGAATTAGTTTTAGTTTGGTGAATGATGTTTATGATTTCATATTTGGAATGTTTGTAGCAATTTCTGGTCTATACTCCCAGTAACTATCCGATTGTAGTAGGCTAGTGAAGTCAACCTGGACCATATATTTACATGTGCTTAAGTTCGATTGTGGATGAATGTCTATGATTTGAAAATCTATATACCTTAGAAGATTGCACCGTTCTTGTGATATTGCATTGTGGGTTGATCAAGGATTGGTTATTTGAGATTGGTCCGTTTCAGATATCTGTCATTTGCATTACTCATTGTAGGAATAGTTTAGATCTTATCATATTCTTGCACCCTTATCTTTTGCTATTTCTTTATCATCTGGTTAGATTTAGGATTTGAGATCACCACATTACAAAATCTAATAATTGGAAAGATACAGTTTGCTTGTAGTAAAGTCCGATTGTGATTACCAGCATTTTCACATATTATCTGAGTTGTTTATGCATTGTCATGACCTGACACCCGAGAGACCTTGGGGTAATTTTCAGTAATTTATTGTTGAAAATAACCTTTCAAGAGAGGTAGAATATTGCATTCTGTCTGAGTTGTTGCTGTGTAGAAAACACCATCAACATGTCAAACCATTGGTGAAGAGAAATAAAATAGTTAAAATTGTATATTCTCACCCAACACCAATAATTCTTATCAATTTCATTCTCTATATTTCAAATCATTGTTGTTATTAGTGTCATCTCAAATGAACATTCATAGATTGGAAATATTTCAATTTAAGACATTTCATTCTATATTTCCTTTACAAGACCACTTGAGTATTTATTAAATATTGGTATAAATAGGTGGTTTACCTATGTAGGTCCTATTTACATTGTTAAGTTTGGACACTTAGGCCTTAGAAAAAAATCTTTCTAGTTAGGTATTAGTTGTCACTTATCTTATCTATTTGGATTTTATTTAATGCTTGTGTCCTAAGTAGTTTTGAGTTAGTTGTCTCATGTGATAGGATTAAAACACTTGTCATGATCTTGTCTAATCTTATCCCTCACCTTGTCTATATAAGCAAGGATTCATATGTACATTGCCATATTCATTTTGGAATTATTGCATCCATAATCATAGCATGATATTGTTGGTATGTGGTGATTGATCATGCTATACTTTACACCCCGGAATGTATCCTTGTCAGGGTTCGGGGCCGGGCCAAGCTCCGTGCGGGGGTTCAGGGGTGACAGCCCCTGAAAAGTGGGGGTTCAAGGGCAACAACCCCCGAGAAAAGAATTCCTCCTACTTTTTTTGCGTCATCACCAAAAAAGGAAAAAATCAACGAAGAAAGAAAAATACAACTTTGTAGAACCCAAATCTGGAAGCTTCTAAGCTTGTTAAAAAGGGGTTCGGATGGGGGTTATAGTATGATGAAAAATGTGATTATTCACAATATTGTAATAGGTTTTTGCACTGGATAATAAAATCATTGAATGGCTGCGGTTTGGTGGATGTAGCCCGGATTGGGTGAACCACGTTAAATTCTCTGTGTTATAATTTATTTTGTGTGTTTTTAGTTTATTTTTTTATTAATTAAATCTGCATTTAATTGTTAGATATATGCCTTTCTAACCCTAACAAGTGGTATTAGAGTAGGTTGTGTTTCGATTATTGTCTGTAGGAGGGTCTCACAGTTGAGTGGGAGTAATGGTAGATGAGGGTAAGATGGTTGAGAAGTTTAATGGGCAGAACTATCAGTTATGGAAGATGCAGATGGAGGACTACCTCTATTAGAAGGATTTATGGCAGCCATTGGAAGGGAAAACCAAGAAACCCCAAGCAATGTCTGATGAGGACTGGGAGATTTTGGATAGAAAGGCTCTTGGAAGTATTCGTTTATGCCTGGCACAATCGGTGGCGTTCAATATTACAAAAGCAAAGACAACTCAAGAGTTGATGGAAACCCTAGTGAAGTTATATGAAAAGCTTTCCACTTCGAATAAGGTATTTCTTATGAAGCATTTATTTAATATGAAAATGGTAGAAGGTGGGTCAGTTACTGATCATTTAAATGAGTTTAATACGGTCACCAATCAATTAAATTCTATAAAAGTAAACTTTGATGAAGAAGTTAGGGCTCTTTTGATTTTGTGTTCTTTGCCTGAAAGCTGGAATAGCTTGGTAATGGTTGTTAGCAATTCTATTTTTGGTTCAAATATATTGAAATTTGATGATGTTGTTGGTGTTATTTTGAGTGAGGAAATTCGTAGGAAAAGCTCAGGTGGAACATCCACATCAGGCAGTGTTTTGAATGTAGAAAGCAGGGGCAGAACAAAGGAGAGAGGAATTTTTTTTTGGAAATCGTGGGAAGTCACGAGGAAAATCAAAGGATAGAAGGTCCCAATCTAGAGACAAGAGGGATTGTTGGTACTGTGGTAAGCCTGGTCATTTAAAGAAAGATTGTTGGTCTCGGAAAAATAAAGAAGGTGACAAAAAGGAAGGAAGTAAAGAGGAAAATATGGTAAGTAATAAATCTGATGAGGATACTTTGATTCTTTCCCTTGATAATGCTAATGATTCTTTGGTGTTAGATTTAGGGGCTTCATTTCATGCTACCCCCCATAGAAGTTATTTTCTTGATTATGTCCAAGGGGATTTTGGGCTGGTTTATTTAGGAGATAACGAACCCTATCAGATTGTTGGAAAGGGAAGAATCAAGATCAAGTTGCAGAATGAGAATCATTGGCTACTACATGAGGTAAGGCATGTTCCAAAGTTAAGCATAAATTTAATTTCAGTAGGGCAACTAGATGATGAAGGTTGTGTTGTTACATTTAGTGATAAAAATTGGAAGGTCACAAAGGGTGCCTTAGTGGTAGAAAAAGGTGTGAAAGTAGGCACCTTATATCTTTATAGGTCATACTGTTCCTTCTACTTTAATTGTTATGAAAAAAGGTCAATGTTCAGGAACAGTTGCTTGCAGTTTAGCAGGTAGAAGATCATACAGTTGCTATGGACTCTAAATCAACACTGTGGCATAATAGACTTGGGCATATAAGTGCAAAAGTTATGCAAGTACTTCATTCAAATAATGTTTTACTAGGTCTAAAATGTGTTAATATGGATTTCTATGAAAGTTGTGTGTATGGAAAATAAAAGAGAGTAAGTTTTCTCAAGGATGGGAAGCAAAAGAAAGATGAGAAATTGGAGCTTGTGCATACAGATGTATGGGGACCAACTTCAGGTATCTTCTCTCGGTGGCTCTCAGTATTATGTTACATTCATTGATGATGCAACTAGGAAGGTATGGATTTATTTCCTTAGGCAGAAATCTGATGTATTTGAAACTTTTAAAAAATGGAGAAGCTTGGTTGAGAATGAGACAGGTAAAAAGCTAAAATGTCTCAAATCTAATAATGGTGGTGAGTATTGCAGCAAAGAGTTTGAAGATTATTGTTCCTCTAATGGTATTCGTAGGCAGAAAATGGTTCCAAGGACTCCACAGGAAAATGGAGTGGTTGAGCGCATGAATAGAACAATAATGGAGCGTGCACGGACTATGAGATTGCATGTTGGGTTGCCTTTAAAAATGTGGGTAGAGACTGTAAACACTGCTGTTTATTTAATTAATAGAGGTCCCTCTAATCCTTTGGGTTGTGGTATTCCAGAGGAAGCATGGAAAGGTAAGAAGGTGAGTTATTCTTTTCTCAAAACCTTTGGTTGTGAAGCATTTGCACATGTAGATTCTAAAAATAGAACCAAGCTTGATGCAAAATCAAATAAATGTATATTTGTTGGATATTGCATTGATGAATTTGGTTATAGGCTTTGGGATTTTAAAAATCAGAAAATTGTCAAAAGTAGGGATGTCATATTCAATGAGAAAGTTTTGTACAAAGATCTGTTGCTGCAGCATGAGAAGAAAGAAAATGATTATGCAGTGTTGGATGATATTCCAAAAAATGATGTTTCAGTGGTTTCTCATGGTGGGCAACAAAAACAACAACAAATACCACAAACTCATGTTAGACGATCTTCAAGGATAATTAGACCTCTAGAAAAATTCTCTCCTTCTTTGTATACTATTTTGTTAATTGATGCTGGTGAACTAGAATATTATGATGAAGCTATGTAGGTGGATACCAAGGTTCAGTGGGAGCATGGAATGGAAGAAGAAATGGACTCCTTGCTGAAAAACTAGACTTGGGAATTATGCAAGTTACCTATAGGTAAAAAGGTTTTACCAAACAAATGGGTTTATAGGCTGAAAGAGGACGATGGAGGTAAGAAGAAATTTAAAGCCAAATTAGTTGTAAAGGGATTTGCACAGAAAAAGGGTATTGGTTTTGATGAGATTTTTTCTCCAGTTGTTAAAATGACTTCTATTCGTATTGTTTTAAGTATTGTGGCTACTAAAAATTTGCATTTAGAACAACTTGATGTTAAAACAACCTTTCTCCATGGTGATTTGGAAGAGGAAATATATATGGACAGCCACAAGGATTTGAGGTCAAAGGTAAAGAGAAACTAGTGTGCAAGATTGAAGAAAAGTTTATATGGCTTGAAGCAAGCACCTTGGCAATGATACTTGAAATTTGATAGTTTTATGGCTGATCAAGGCTACAACCGATGTAATTCTAACCATTGTGTTTCTTTTAAGAGGTTGGATAATGACAACTACATTATTTTATGTTTATATGTTGATGACATGCTTGTAGCAGGGTCTAACATGGATCACATAAGTGAGCTAAAACAACAGTTAGCAAAGTCTTTTGCTATGAAGGATTTGGGGGCAGCAAAACAAATCCTTGGTATGAAAATTTGTAGAGATAGAAAAAATGGAAATTTTTTTTATCTCAGGCTAATTATGTTGAAAAGGTGTTGCAGAGATTTTATACGGAGAATGCAAAAGTTGTCAGCACACTTTTTCCTAGTCATATTAAATTGACTAAGGATATGGTCCAAAGACACAAGAGGAGGAAGAAAAAATATCCAAGGTACCATATGCTTCAACTGTAGGAAGTTTAATGTACACCATGGTATGCACGAGACCAGATATTGCACATGTTATAGGAGTTGTTAGCAGGTATTTGAGTAATCCTAGAGTTGAGCATTGGAATGTGGTAAAATGGATTCTCAGGTACTTGAGAGGTACGTCCAATAAATGTTTATGTTTTGGGGGCTCTAACACTAATTTAAAAATCTATGTTGACTCATATTTGGCAGGGGATATAGATACCAGGTGGAGTACCACAGGTTATGTATTTATAGTTGGTGGGACAATAGTGAGTTGGATTTCTCAATTGCAAAAGGTGGTTGCTTTATCCACCACAGAGGCAAAGTATGTTGCTACAACAAAGGTGACAAAGGAGATGATATGGCTGAAACCTTTCATGGATGAGTTGGGAAAACAACAGACTGGAAATTACTTGTTTATAGACCTGGCCAGAGTGCTATACATCTTGCAAAGAATTTTTCCTTGCATTCTAAAACAAAACACATACAGTTGAGATATCATTTCATTCGGTCAGTGTTGGAGGATGGACAGGTCAAGCTGGACAAGATACATACAGATGTCAATCAACAGATATGTTTACGAAGGTGGTGATAAGGGAGAAGCTGAGCTCCTCTTTAGCTTCAGTTGGCCTTCAAGATTGAATTCAAGTATAACAGAGCAATAGGGTCCAAGGTACTTATTTCCAGTGGGAGTTGTAATTGCAGCAGTGTCGTCCAGGATCAGTCTCCAAGTGGGAGATTGTTGGTATGTGGTTACTGATCATGCTATACTGTATAGTCCATGGTATATTGTACACCTTGACATGTATCCTTGTTGGGGTCCAGGGCCGGGCTGGGCCCCGAGCAGGGGTTCGGGGGTGGCACGCCCCGAGAAAAAGTTTCCTCCTACTTTTTTCGCGTCATCACCGAAAAAGGAAAAAATCAACGAAAAAGGAAAAATCCAACTTTGTAGAACCCAAATTTGGAAGCTTCTAAGCTTGTTAAAAAGGGGTTCGGATAGGGGTTACAGTATGATGAAAAGCGTGATTATTCACAAGATTGTAATAGGTTTTTGCACTAGATAATAAAATCATTGGATGGCTGCGGTTTGGTGGATGTAGCCCAGATTGGGTGAACCACATTAGATTATTTGTGTTATAATTTATTCTGTGTGTTTTTTAGTTTCTCTATTTATTAATTAAATTTGCATTTAATTGTTAGATATCTGCCTTTCTAACCCTAACAGATATTTCTACCATTTTTCTCTTGTGGAAGTTATTTTGTCTTGTAGGTGATCAGAGGTGTTGAGGAGTTCACCATAAACTCTTACATGGTATTAGAGCTTCAATGTTGCAAATTTCTTCTTGAATTTGGGGGACCAATCTTGGCATGAAATTTTTGTCAGGTGTGAGTTCGGTTCTTGAAAACCTCTCCATTAAATCCAAGGTGTCAGAGAAAGTCAAATTTGGCTTTCATTTCATCAAGATCTAACATATTTTGTCAAATCTACAATGGTTTGAAGAAGGGTTTCAATTGCTAGATTTAGGAGCTAGCTGATTTTTTGGAGCTATTTGTGTGAAAATTGACCTCGCCAATGTATCTAAAAGGCTTGAGAATGTAGGGATCAATTGTCAAATTGTCAAAATCTGACATTTTTTGTTAGGGCATTAGGAAATTTTTTTAGATTGTATGATCATACAAATTCATACTTGGTCATACCGATTGTATAGTATGAATCATATAGTCTATAAATCGTTGCACTCATCAGTCAAAAACATATTCTTGTCAACATATTATTGGCATATTCCTTGTGTTTGTGTAACCCTCTATGTTAGTTTGTACCCTATGTCATCCCTTTGTAGTCCTACAAACTCGATGGTACAAAACATTTAATATCAAGTATGGTCGTATATTTTATTTAACCCTAATTTTGTTTTTGATGGCTTCACTAACATATATTTATTATCATCATCATTGACCATGTCAGCATTTATGGCACCATACAAAATTTTTATTATGACCCAACCACCTATTTATGGTAATAATTGCTACGACGTCAATATTTATTATACAATTGATGAATTTTCTATTGTGTTCAATCATGGGGTGCCAAAGCCCTTGGGGATGCCTTAGTGAGGGGCTAAGCCTTGAGTGACACATCCTTTGGCTTGTCGCCCTCCAACCACCCCACCCTAGTGACATCGTTGTTGGATGGCGGTAGGTTTTTATAAACCCTATAGTCTACTTATGGTCAAATGGTGGATCAGCTTCCAACCCCAAGGGGACTAATATTTTGCACCTATTTAGTCTGTACATGCCCTAGATATGGCCTTTTATTGTTTTCATAACTTGCAATCCAAGAAGAAGAAAAAGTTCAAACAAGATATCATCGAAAATTTGGTTTCGTCAATTTTATAGTGGTGTAGGTTATTTTTAAAATTTTAGTTATTTTATAGCATTTATTATTGTTTGAAGTTGGATCTTTCTTTTTGATTCCTGAGCTCATAAATTTTTTCCACAATATCTGATTTTCATGATTCTTGTGATGTTGGAAAGGTATTGATGAGCTCTATATTGCCATCTGTGCACTTTTTCTATTTCTATCCCAGGTTGATCATTATTTTAGTTTTTCCCCAATGGGTGTCCTAGAGATTACTTGGACATTTTGATACTTGGGAGGGTGTAATATTGATCTTTACACTTCATTTTAGTTCTAGATCATTTGTCAATTAACTATTGCTTAACAGATTCCAAGGTTGTGCTAGTTTGAGAGTTTTCTAGTGTTCCTTGACATTAGTGTTTGTTGTTGCTTTATCATGTCTTCCACGATTTCTTAGATGAGATTCCAAGATTTCTAGTATTAGCTCATTATCTTTCCTTGCTTTTTGAATTAAGGATACCAAAGTTTAGTCCACGAGTGTGCTTCTAATGCTTCTTTGCAATAGGTTATCTCATTATGAGGGGGGTGTATGGTTTCTCTTGTCATCCTTTGCATGAAAAGAAATTGATTGGATTTGTGATGGATATTTCCACAATGGATGTAGTCCTTGGGATATCATTGAGTCCTCCATGCATCATCTTGACTGTATCTTTTCTCTCTTTTGGAGAGGAGTTTTGTCCCATTGGGTTTTCTCATTTTCTCCATTTGTGAGAGATTGCATTTGTATATGTACATGTGGGTATCTAACATGGCATCATAGTTGGGACCCATCTTTTTGTCATTTTCATAAGTACTCAGGTGATCCCACAATAGTGGTTTACAATTTTTGGCCAAACTGGACACTGAAATAATTTTTTTAACTAAATCTTCACTTTCAGACACCTATAGCAGCTAAACTGTGAGGAATTTGAAGATGATGCAAACTAAGTTTTGTGAAATTTTTTCTATAGATTCTAAATATAGTTTTTCCAAAAAATTTGGAATCATATTGCACTTATTTTTCCATCTCCCTCGAAAACTATTTTTTTCAAAAAATAACATTTTTAAAAAGTGACGCTCACCGTATAATGCATAACTTTTTTTCCATGAAGGATAAAATTATAATTCTTTCAAATTTAGATTTGTGACTTTGATATCTAGTGCTTCCACTTGGTTAGATAATTTTTTATTGAATATTTTTTCTTTAATCAAGTTTTGAAATCAAACCAATTACAATTCAGACATAGTGCAACCATATAACGCGTAACTTTTTTTGTATGTATAGAAATTCAATTTTTCTTTATTTTTTTGATCAAGGACTTCAATATATGATGCACTCATATTTTTTTTTTTTTTTTAAATAATATGCTATTTTTCCACATGTGTGGAACATAAAGCTTGATTTTCAGTGAAAAACCTACATTCAAAAGAAATAAAAAATAAATATAATAATCAAATTAAATTTAATTAAAATTATACTTTTTTGGAAGCTTATAATAAGGAATACATACTTAAAAATAAATAAATTTTAAATGAATTCATTTGATCCCACAAAAGGTAAATCAAAAGTGGTTTTTTATCAACATTTTGATAGGTGTAAAGGAGACTCCTTTATAGGTATGGTTTAAAACTAGTGGGGTTCTATCCAAGGGGGATTGGTCTAAGGTGGTTTGATCAAACCCTTTTCAATTGGAATCCTTTAAATGGAAATTTTCAAGGCTTAAATCATTATATTTTCTAAAAATATGTGATTTCAACAAAAATCATGATCTCCTAAAAAGTGTAAACCACTATTATGGCAACACCCACTCCCTAAGTTGTACTTAAGGGGGGTGTCTGTGTAAATAGGCATTTTACCTATCTAGGTCCTATTTTCATTGTTAAGTCCACTTAGATCCTAAGAAGGAATCTTTCTAGTTAAGCATTAGTTGTCAGTTATCTTATCTAGTTGGATTTTATTTAATGCTTGTGTCCTAGGTAGTTATGAGTTAATTGTTTCATATGATAGGATTAAGAAACTTGTCATGATCTTGTCTACTTATATCCCTCACCTTGTCTATATAAGAAAGGCTACATATGTGCAATACCATATTCATTTTGGCATTCTTCCATCCATAATATTTCTACCATTTTTCTCTTGTAGAAGTTATTTTGTCTTGCAAGTGATCTGAGGTGTTGAGGAGTTCACCATAAGCTCCTACATATATATAATGTAACTATTCTTTCTCATGACAAGTAGCTTGTCTCTAATTTGTAGTTGTATGGAGTAGATAGGCTATGAAGATATGCATCAAGAAAATATACAAAATTGAAGAGTGGACTAGAGTTTTATGGAAACCATTAGGATATATATGTCCTATTCCTTGATATAATGGAGAAACAGTAGTACCCATGATTGAATTATTCACCTATCTCCCAAGGAAAGGGGCCTCATGCATGTGCCTGCAATAATAGCAAATTAAATTAACAAAATGGATATTTATAACTTCATGGTATTGGAACTATAAATAAGGTTGTGTGTGCCAACATTAATGAAGAAAAACTATCAAACATCAAATGTGGTTTTGTAAGCTTAAGAGATGTATAGTCTAAATTGGTTGTAGGTTTTGATTCCATCATACAAGAACATGAAGAATAAAGTCAACAAAAAATCATTTCTTATCATGCAGAGAATATACAACATAGAAAACATAAGGAAATAGACCATGTAAAGATGGAAAACCTATAATGGAACTATAGGAATGTCATGGATAATTGGAAAATGGTGAGAGAGACAATAAATTGGTGGTCTAATTTTTCCTATATTTAAAACCAAGCCTATAGCTGACTCTAGAAAAGAAGTAGGTCTTTGAACTAGTGTTTTTCAAAGAGCACCTTAGATTTGAGCATGTTATAAAAAAAAAAACCACTTTTGGAAAGTCAAAACCCAAAAGAGACTTTATAACAACACACACAATAGGTTTTTAGACCTATTGGACATGAAGCAATATATTAAACATATATAAATTGAAAAACATATTTTCTCATAAGTGGTAGCTTGTCCCTAATATATGGTTGTATGAAGTAGTCGGGCTATATAAGAGATGCATAAACTAACTATATAAACTCTATCATTTTAGAAATTGTTAATAGAATGATTTAATTCAAAGAAGAAAAAATTAATTAAAAAAATTATGCTAAGTTTCATATTAGCTTTTGGTTCCATGCTTTGGGTTTTTTAAAGACAGGGTGTTTGTTTCAATTACTCACCATCTCCTAAAAAAAGAGGCCTTAGGCTTGTGCTTGGAACAAAGTGTAGACATACATAAAAACATTGCCAAAATTACAAAACACTCATAATAATAATTACATAGATTTAGGTGATTTTTATAATACCCATTTTAGGATTTTGTTAAGGTGGAACATTGTGGGTATAGATTTGTCATGTCACTTTCATTGATTTCTTTGAATTTTAATTTATGGGTGTGTAGGTTATGGTGATTTTCACAAGAATTATAAGCCTAGGTAAATATGCCATATCTTAGGAGGGTCAAGCAATAGGAATCATTTTTATTCTACTAAATTGTAATCCACTAGGTCAAACTTTCATTCCCATAGAATGCTGGTGTAAATGTATGTATTCATCTATATGTTCTTCACTTTATTGATATATTTGGGAATTACAATGTAGGTGTGAATCTTGAATATTTTTACAACATCTAGAAATTGAATTTCAAGGATACATGAACAAATAGACATTCTTCTACATTTTAATTAGGCTCTTGGAAAGGGAAAATGTTGTATACTTTGAAGGTTGTGAAGCATGCAAGTCAAGTCTTCAAATGCAACACTATTACCCATATGATAATACTGAATCAATAATAGGATTTCTTAGCTTTGATTGTCATGACATCTAATGCCTTTTTTATGTTTTTCCTATATTAAGATAGATATAACAAAGTTTTCCCCTTTTTCCTTGTACACTATGTTTACCATGTTTTGTTTCTCTATAGCAGGTAGTTTCAAGAGGTTATAGAAATAGGGAGGTTTTTTAAACATAAATAAATGTATCAATAGGAATGATACCAAAATCCACACTCCTCAACACTTAAGACTTTGTTAGCTTAATATTACTTAAAAAATACTTGTCTAGTATATTTTATACAACTATAAAACACACTAAAATAGGACAAGTTGTTTAAGATTTTACCTCTACAACCCATATATTCAACTTCATCAATGTAATAAAAAAATAACAAGAAATTCTAAACCACCAACAATATTCCCCATTAAAACTAGATAAAAATAAATGCAACAAAATGAACCCCAAAAAGTATAGAAATAATTTGAGAAAATTTATGATAGTAAAGATTCAAAATTCCTACTCAATAACATAATTATAACTAGCATATTTACACATGTTAGGTTTATCATAAATATAATCCAAAATAGTAAAACATGTGCCTTTGAGGATAATTAACTCTACATCAATGAGAATAACAGTTATATTGTTCAAACAATGATCAAAATTAGTAAAAAATGGTCATAAAATCCTGTTATAACATCATTGTACCAATCATTGATGAAAGAAACAAAAATCAATTGGCATTCTCTCCTCATCAATTCCTAGTATTTATATCACAAGTGCATGTAATTCTTCAAATAAATGCCATTAATGTCAAAGATAAATGTGGAAATTTAAAATATCATTAATGATGATATGATGACAACTACTTGGCCTTTTCAACAAATTGTGATTACTAATTGCAATAGGTTCTAGGTTTTCCTAGAGAGTAAAACTTACACATTTATATTTAAAGATCAGTCAGCTTTTTATTTGTAAAATATTAAATTATGATGTAATAAATGCATCTGATGATAGTCATATATGTGTTGTAGTGATATCATAAATCATGTCATTGTTTCTTCCTTTCCCAAATATGAAGAAATTGTCTTGTCTCTATTTGGAAGCTATCCCTATTAGTTTAAACATGTGATTGATGCTATATTAGGCCACAAAAATTCTTTCAGGTTAGATGGCATTTACCTTGAAAACCTATGTCATTTTTATGTCTCTATGTTTCTTGGAAAGTGTCCTAGGGGACATGAGAGAAATTTGTATTTAATATTAGCATATATTGCAATTATTTTTTGAGAGGAAATTTAATGTTGGTAAAGGATACATGTCACTCGAGGATAAAATTATCCCTCCTAGTTGTTCACATTGGGAATGTGAAGGATCTTGAGTGGGGCACCAAGTTTGGAGGGAAGCAGGTGTCTGTCGGTTCTCCATCTAGAATTTGAATAGTCACCAGAGCATTCTAAATGCCAGAAGTTGAAGGGGCTATGGGTTAGGCACCCATGTTGAAGCCTTGTGCATATTAATTAATTTATTATTATAACTCTTGTTTTTCCAAGGAAGGGGTGTTGGTTTTTGAAAGTGGTTTAGACACCTCTTGTTTTGGTTTACCAATTATGGATTTTCCTCCCTCAAGTTCTATAAAATGGAGCTTTGAGATGGTAGTATCAACTTGTGTTATTTTTAAATGTATGAAAGAATTCACATTGTAGGAGATCAAAAAGGAATTTTATTATAGTCTATCTCTCTTGTGAAAATAAATAATATACTTGCCCTCTTTTTCATGTGGAGTTT